>PVIC010003914.1:0-65798 GCA_004025085.1 Thryonomys swinderianus | reverse complement strand
CCTCTGCCTCCCGAGTGCTGGGATGACAGGCATGAGCCACCACGCCTGGCACTGTGGTATGTAGTATTGATTGCTGGTGGGCGTGAGTCTCCACACCCAGCATTGTATGTGGTTACTGGGGATCGAATTCAGGACCTTGCGCTTGCGAGGCAGGCACCGGAACCGCTGAGCTAACCCTCCGGCCCGAGAGCGACAGTTTTAACGTCAAATTTGAAAGGTAAAGTTGGCCAGAGAAAGAGGTGGGGGTAGCATTCCAGAAAAGAGGAAGCAGCTCACGCAAAGGCATCAGTAGTGGGGACAGAAGCTGACGTGGCTGGGGCTGCTGAGTGAGGCGCATAGTGTGAGACAGAGCTGGGGACAACCAACCGGAAGGCTGCCTGGAGGAGGAGGCTCCCCGGGGCCCTGACCCTGGGCAGCCCGTCCCGTCTGCCACCATGGACCCCGGGGAGAGAGAGCCGGACACAGGAGAAGGAAAGGATGTGGGGGCCCCTCGGACTTCTTCGGAAGAGGAAAAGTATTCTGCAGCTGGGGATAGCTGCCCTGAGGTAGTTGCTCCAACCGAAAATAACTATCTGGACATTTTTTCTTTTAAATTCTAAAGAATGTCTTAGGAGCATCTTGTCCCTAACACTTTAGTATCATGAAATCATCGGAGTGTGTGTGATCATTGTTTTCATCCAAATAAAAAGTCAATATTTTATGTTGGCTTTCAGGTTTGTGTCAAATTACTGCCCTTCCAAAGGGCTACTTTCGAATGACTATTATCCATTTTGTCTTGTGTCACTCAAAGCCACATTACTATATCACGCACCAACTTACCCATCTGGCTGTTGAAATAACTTCATTAAGTGGCTTCTCTGAATCTAAAGAAGCCAGGCTCTTTGTCAGATTAGTGTGTGTGTGCTTAATCCGAGGTACACCTGTAACAGGTTCTGTGTAGTTTCGTCTCTGTCAAGCTAACCTAATTTTCATAAAAATCTTTAACTTGATTTATTTTCTGATAATCAACCAACTGAAAACGTGTTAGTAAAAGTGTTAATACTCTGTATGAAAAATAATCCTTTATACTTAAGCTATTTTATGATGAAATTTATAAGCAAACCACTCTGAAGTAATAGGAATGTTTTCTGGAACTGACTACTGACAAAATCTATGTGCCCTTGAAAGTTGAAGAGTGAAGCCAGCGCATCTCTGTCACACATGAAATTATCAGGGCACGTGGGATCATTGTTTTCATCCAAATAAAAACTCTGACAGGGCCGGAGTTTTAGCTCAGTGGTTCCAGCACCTGTCTCGCAAGCGCAAGGCCCTGAGTTCGATCCCTGGTAACCACATACAATGCTAGGCGTGGTGACTCACACCCACTAGCCATCGATGCCACATACCACAGTGCCGGGTATGGTGGCTCACGCCTGTAATCCCAGCACTCGGGAGGCAGAGACAGGAGGATTGCGGAGTTCACGGCGGCTTGCCTGGGCTACATAGTGAGCTGAGGACCAGCCTGAACTACAAAGCGAGACCCTGTCTCAAAAAAGAAAAAATACTCTGACAGCACAGTAAGAGGGTTGCATGTCCAACCTCACAGATCTTCTCATGACTCAGGCCCACCTTCCCAGGTCACTCTCCTTTCTAGTCATCCTTCGGTGAAGTTTTGACACAAACAAGTGACTGAAGAAGACACACTAGACAGAACAAAATCTCTTCTGTCTTACACCTGTTCCCATTGTTCCAAATCTCAATGCTCATTGGAGGTCAATCATTTTAAATATAAATAACTGAAAATCTTTATTTGAAAAGAGACCTTAATTTCTTTGACAGTCTAAGAAAGAGCAGTTCACACTGTTTCTTGAGCAAAGGCTATTTGATTGTTTAGAGTTCAGAGCAGAACAGGCATGACCCCAGGAAACCACTGGTGGATTCTAGCGCACAACCCAAGTATCCTGGGATCACTCACTACTTTGCATGAATTTTGTGTGTCAGCACAGTGAGTCATTTGAACAGAGTTGAACAAAACACAACCATTTTCACAGATGTGAGCAGGATTTAGGGGCAGCAATCAGAATCAGTACTGAATTAGTGCCTCACAAATAGTAACAGTGGAAATCCTTGGCACAACAGGTGCGCAGGGGTGAGGGACCGGCCGCCTCTGACAAAGGAACTCAACCAATTGCTAGTGTTTCCTCTTTGGGAGAAATAGGAGCAAATCTCCTGAGGCTATTGTCCTTCCACCCTTTGGCCTCCCCTTGACCAGGCCCACCCTGAAGCCTATAGACAAAAAGGCCCCTGAAGTGGGGTAGCAGCCTTGCAGAACATGAAGCGAGGTGGAGAAGAGTTGCGAGTGAACCTCATGGCGCCAGGGCGTGGTGAAGATGAATGGAACGAATCCAGTACAAACTGCTCATCTCCCTCACTATGGGAGCCTTCTGGGTGGAGAATATGCTTTTCCATTCTGTAGGCCTAGATCCAAGCTTAGACCCCAACCAACAGAAGGGGTTTTGTGAGCTCTGAATAAATGAATGGATACAGGGTTGCCAACTAGGTGAACGACAGATGGCGAACTGGCTAACAAGTCCTCCCTACTAGAGTTCTTTGGGTCAGCATCTCTGGTAACCGCCCAGGAGCAGTTTGTAATTAACACATCAAAATTCTTCTAAAGCTATAGAAGGACTTTGTCTCTGGTGCAGCTTAAGTAATATGCAAGGAAGCTTGACTCCAGGATGAAATTGCTTCTTTCATAGCAGAGATTAAGCACCTCCCACCTCCTGTTTCGAAGACCTCAAATTCTGAATTAGGAGAGACATGAATTAATGAGTTCTTCGTGTAACAAGAAAAACCTCTTTTAATAACTGAGAGTTAAACAGAGTTTGGATCCCTGCTGATCTTATTGGCAAAATTAAATAAAAGTGACATTCTGCTGGCCCAAGCAAATTAGCAGCCAGCCTGTGTAAAGGCTCAGTTAACCCGAGACATTGTGTGATGTATTACCCATTGTTTGACGTACTTTCATAAGAGCAAGACGAAGTGTCCCATCCTTTAGACTCTGGTAATGTGTCTCATTGTTAAATTCAATAGGAAAAGCGATTCATACTGTGGTATGATTGAAAAGAAAATTGAATCCTTTTGATGTTATAAATGTGTCTATTACTGCGTGTGCACACAAATTTTCCATGGAAATTATGGTGAAAGTAGTGATTCTCCTCGAAAAATGCATTAGTGTTGACACGTTCAATTTTATCTGCATCAGAATATAAATACCCTTTAACCATGGTCAAATTGTGTGGAATGTATATACCGTATCTGCATAAGTCACTTGTCTATCCATCTATTGGGGAAAAAAATCACATTGAGCTCCAAGAGCTATCTTGGCTCTCCATTTGCAGCTTTAAAAATATATATTATTAAAAGAATTGATTCAGGATTTGCGTGAGGGTCTTTCTAATTTACAAACCAGTTTTATAAAGCAGAAGTCTTAATTTCACATCCTAGTGGAGCAGAGCATATTAGGAAGCTTGGAAGACATGAGAGTTGTTTGGCTGTCATGCTAAGGTTGGCCATCAGGCCATTACTGGCCACGGACTGACCAAGCAGTGATCAGACCATCTTAGAAGGAAGCAGGTGATGTCAGGACCTTACCCCTCAACTGGGGGATGTGGTCTCAAATCCCTTTGCTGACCAGGGATTTAGCTCAAGTGGCACTCCACCTACCTTAGAAGCACAAGCGCCAGAATTCAATTCTTAGTATCGACAAAAAGAAAACAAACAAAAGAAAATCAAATTCCTTTGCTTATAGGCCTAGCGAGATCAGTAAGTTCTCCCTCCCTTCCTTCCCAGGCTTGTGGTCTTCTAGCTCTTCTCCTCCAGTCTCTGATCCCTCCCTAAATGCCCGCACAGGAACCCTTCTCTTGGAGTTTCCATCTCTTCTTCTGCAAGTCAGCGTGGACAGTCTTTATGTCCTGCTGAGTTAACTTCGGTACAGTGGTGGAAGCCATGATGCTGTTTGGCTTCCATTCTCATAATAGCCAGGACACTTTTGGTTACAAGCAGTAGAAAATGCAATACGAGATGGCTTAAGAAGGATGAGAATTTACTACACTTTTCCCATATAAATATTCACTATACCAATGAGAAGGTATTCAGATGGCAGGAATGGCTTGCACAGACACGTGACAGCACATATGTCTCCTTATCCCCTCCAGTGCATATTTAGCCTTCCTTTTAACAATAAGAACATATTTTTTCTTAAAGTGACTGACCCTCCCCACTCTCAGTGCACAGACCAGGGGTTGAGCTGACTCTAAGGCTGGATGTGACCCCAGCCTCACTCATCAGAGCTTCAGATGCCACTGGCTGTTCTGATTGGTTCAGGGATCGGCACTGACCAGCGGGCCAGAGAAATATCGCTCAAAAATACATTGGTGCATTTTTGTACTACAGAGCTTGGAAGAGAAAGGATACAAGCGAGGAAGGCAGACACCTCTTCATCAAGAGAAGAGAGCAGCAGGAGAGCCTGTGGACGGAGCGACACCTGGGAGAGGAGCCCGGAGCCAGAGGGGGACCCACTTTTCATGGCGATGTCACTGCTGGATTTACTCTGCAATTTTGTCTTTGGGGGAAAGAGATGATAAGGGCCTGGGAAACAGGAGAGAAAGACTCTGAAGGGCAGGACACAGCACAGCCGTCGACCTGCACAGTCCAGGTGCTGAGGGTTTGAAGCAAGCAGCCTATGAAGGACCAGTACCGAGAACGAACGGGACGCAGAATACAGGCCCCGTCTCCAGGAGCTCAGACGTGTGAGGGCTGGGGAGAGGCTCAGCTGCTTCCGGGGGAGTACTTCAAGGACCAATGGCGACATGTCCTTTACTTTAATACATTTTTAAAAATTTAATTATTCACCATATCTTCGATCAACCTTTGTATATTTCCAGTTTCAGAGAACCTACTCACTTTGAAGCAACTCACTTCATTATTTCACAGGCTGAGTGGAGCTCTGCTGCTCTGTGGTTTCTCTGCATTGACTGGTTCTGCTGTGAGAAATCTCCTTAACTGTATTTACCAAAGTCCTTTACTTAACACAGCTATTAGGTATGTGTCGTATACAGTTTAGGTGGCTGGGGATAAAAGAGAGAGAGACAGACAGACAGACAGACAGACGACAGAGACAGAGACAGAGACAGAGACTGAGACCTATCATTGTTCAGAGAATCTGGAGAAAGGAGTTCCGGGCAAAAGAAACAATAAATGCAAAGGTCCTGAGGCAGAAATCTGGCTTACTGAAGAAACGACAAAATCAGGAGTGCGATTGACGGAGTGGCAACATGAGAAAGCTACAAAATCCAGTTCATGAAGGGCTTTATAGGCTTTTTTAAGGACTTTGGCATTTGCCTTATGTGGATGCAAAAAATTCATTATTAGGTTACTAGTGCCGGGCGTGGTGGCTCACGCCTGTCATCCCAGCACTCGGGAGGCAGAGACAGGAGGGTTGCTGAGTTCTAAGCTTGCCTGGGCTACAGAGTGAGCTCAGGGCCAGCCTGAACTACAAAGCGAGACCCTGTCTCAAAAAAAAAAAATAAAATAAAATTCATTATTAGGTGGAGAAAATACGGCTAGAATTTTACTTGGATTAAGAATCCTGGGTACTCAACTAATTACCACTTTCCCCTCATGAATTTATTCCAGGCTATAAAGAGGATATATGCCAAGTGAATAATTCTTATTTTCCAGCCAGCTCTGCTGGGGCACTCACAGCCTTAACACCGGCTGGAACTGGGGCTGGGCGGGGGTGAAGAGGTAGGAGAGAGGGGAGTACGGTACAGTCTAGGGTGCAAGAAGAGGGCCCGTAAGTGAGCCGAGTATGAAGCTTGGCTGGGCACTTGCCCTCCACGCGGCGCTAGTGTCGCTGTCTTCTGGGCCTCACTGTGCTCACCTGTCGCGGGGGAGCAAGAGTACCTCTGCCACGAAGCACCATCTGACTGTGCGGGCCCCCCCCCGCCACAGAGTGACCCTTCGCCAGGTGCTCACTGTCACTATCCTAGCCACCACTCTCAGCCTCCCGGCCTGGGGCGCATGGCTCTTTGCTCTCCCCAACCCTGACAGGGTTTGCTTCTCAGTCATGGTCCGACTGCGTCCTCGGGCTTCTAGTCTCATTTCCATTCTAGTTCTGGGCCACCCGTTGCCCCATTCGCTACAGGGCTCGCCAGGTGCTGACTTGGCCTCTGTTGGTTCTGAAAGCCAATAGGCCTGAGACACCCCCTGTGTCTCTGTACGTATCTGGCTCTGGCCATCTTTCATTGGGAACAACCTGAAAGCTGTCTCATATAGACCCATATCGGTCCCACCCTATCTTATCCCCATTCTTACCTTGCAAACTTGGCTGGACCTGGTGGGACTGAGAGGCAAGACTTAGCAGAACTGGCCACATTTTTATTCATAAGAACCGGTTCCTTCAGGCACCACACAGGGAGCAAAACCCTCGGACTGCAAGTCCAAGCTCCGCCTGTTCCCCTTCAGAGGAAAACTGACTGAGACAGGGCCCACCCCCAGGGAAAATCTCCTTGCGGCGTTTCTCTGCCTCTCTTTCATTTCTCTCCCTCTCCATATGGTCGTTTGCCTTTCTCCCTCGCGTATCATGTGAGCATAGCCTTGTAAATTGTTCGGAATCCAAGTCTGGGTGGGATATTTACCCAAAGCGAATTATGGCTGGATGCATTCCTATGTCAACATGTGCCATGCTCATTTCTTATAAAGTAGTTCATTATTCTGTGGGGCATAAATAGTATTACCAGATTGATATGATTAAAGCTAGTGAGTCATTAATTAGCATCTAATTAAAAGAGATGAGTTACATACCCATGTACAGTAGCTAATGTAATGTTTTCCTTGAAAAAAGAAATGATTAAGTGTACAGCAATTGTGTTTTCAAAGAAACCACACGAAACCATATGTGCAGCTCTCTGGAAATGCTGGGACTACATCTGCCTTGGGGCATCAGAAAATTGAATTTACTGCCTCTCAAAGACATGGGTGCCAACATGTTCTGGTCACAATGAGCTGGCTTGAGCTTTGTGTGATTTTCAAAAATAGCAACAGGGAAGCCATCAAGGCAGCTTCCTGGGGTACAAGCTCAGGATTATTGCTTCGTCTCCTCCTGTTCAGCCTTCTACTGTGACATAATTCATCCTGCCAATCATTCTTACATTCTTTCTGTCACTTAATTTTCGCATAACCCATATCCGCATTTTATACCAGAAAACTAAGCCTCAGACGGGACTCCGTTATGGCTGATTTGATGCCTAGAAAATTCCTGAAGAAGCACATTCCAGCCTCCAGCCAGACACTCACGTCCTCTGGACCCTGATCCGGGCATCTCCGGCAGTGTCTTTTCTTACTGTTTTTGACTGACCACTGTTTTAATCCAGCCAAACTGCTCCCCACCACATCTCCCTAGTGTCACCCTTTTGTCTGCGGCCAGCTGAGAAGGCCTTTGTCCTGTCCCCTCCCCGCCACCTCCCGCCGCCTCCCGCCACAGCGCGTGGACGCGGCCGGTCAGAATCTCACCCATGCAGCTTCTGCGGGGCTGCGCTGCGGTCACACAGACTCAGCGGATTCTTCGCCGTTACACAACAGAACCCAACCTGGAAAAGTTGCCTTGACCCGACTCGCGCTCTCCCTTGACAAGCATTTCTGTCTAACGTCTCACCCACACAGTCACCTCATTTTGCAGTACTTCTGCATTTTGATTAGGTACTACATCTGATTCTCAAAGTAATACACGAAAATGATCCGTAAAGCAGCAGGGAAAATAACAATGATTATTTCTACAGAAGAGAACAGAATGGGAATTGCAAGGGTGCAGGTGAGAACGTCGGGGGAAATTTTTAAGTATCATATATATATATATATATATATATATATATATATATATATATGTCATATTACTGATGCATTCGCGTATAGCTTGTATAACAAAAAATTCAGAAATTAAAGCAGCAGCAAAGCCCTAGTTGAGGAACTCAGTATATTTATAGGACAGATACATAACAAAATGATCAGAAAAAACTCTGACTTTTAGACAATCTGCTATTAAGTTTGGTATTTTTCTTCTGTTTTTATTAATAATACTTAGAATTGTGAATCCTTTATGGCTTAATATTATAACATAGGTATCTCCTATACTAGCGACAGAGGTTGCTGACATCAGTTCTAAACATGGCATAATATTCTACTAAGGGAATGAGATATTACCCACTCGGCCTTTCCCTGTGGTTGGACATGTCTGTTGCCAATATTTTTAGAGTACAAATATTGTTGAGGAAGACATCTGTTTTTAATTGGAAAGTTTAAATTATTTATATCACTTGTCGTAACTGATACATTTCTTTGTCTTCGTTCTGCTATGCTTATTATATTTGACTCTTCCTTTCTGTTTCTTTTGGATCATTCTCTCTCTCATTAATTTTTTTCTCTACAGCAGTTTCGAAGGTATACATGGTGTTTTTAACTCTACTAAATATTTGCTTTCAAACTTTGTACTTAATAGGGAAATATTTAACATCCTTTCCTAAAATTTGTAATTTTATTTCTCCACTATAATGTTGGTTAACTAATCCTACTGTTAAAACCACCTACTGAGTTCTTAGTTTCAGTTATTTTATTGTTTCTGATTCTACAATTTCTATCTACTTTCTAGAAATAGAGTCCACTTCTCTAACATACTTTTCACTCTACTTACTACAGATTTTTAAAAAATATTCTGTATTTGATAAAAGGAAGTATATTACTCTTTTTGCTAAGTTTTTAAAGCTATGCTAATAGGAATATTTGGTTTAGAAGTTTTATGTTTTGTCCTTATTTATATTTATTTCAAATATTATATTTGGCTACAATTATTTTTCTTGTCTGATATTAATGTATAAGATTTTTCTTCTTCTTTTTTTTTTTTTTGTGATACCAGGGGTTGAACTAGGGCCCTTGTACTTCCCAAGTAGGTGCAGTACCACTTGAGCTAAAACCCTGGCCCCCCTTCTTATTTTTAAAATTGTAAGTGGTATAGAATGTAATGTACAGTTTTAAGTATTTGAAGGAATTGTAACAAATTCATATAAATTGTACTTTATATAAACATCAATATATAAAATATTTTCATTCCTCCAGAGATCACCAGAACCATTTCCAATTCATTCTTGTCTAGATTCTTTTATCCTAGTTGAGTGTTTTTACTTATTTTAGAACTTTGTAACATATTTCTATGTTTATGTATATTTATGCACATTTTTACATATTACACACATTACCCACTTGTACTGTTTTATTTTCAGCTCATTTCATTTAGGTCTGTATGTGTGAATTTCATTTGTGTTTTATGGATCAAAAACTTGATTCTTTTTGTTTTTGAATACTATCTTTTTATATAAATATACCATGATCTATTATGCATTCATAGTTGGTAGATACTCATGTTGTTTCTAGTTTGGGGCTATGAATAAAGCTTCTATGAATATTCTTGTACAAACATTGGACTCAAGTTTTGAGTTAATGCCTAGTAAAAAAATTGCTAGGTCATAGGGTAGATGTTTGTTTAAATTTTTAAGAAAACTGCCAAACTGTTTTCTAAAGATTGTGCTATTTTATACTTTTAATAGAAATATGTGAAAGGTCTTGTTCCACATTCCCAAGTTCAGATTCCCTTCCATTTCTAGTATTCTGAAAGATTTTATCGTGAATGTGTATTGACTATTTCAAAGCTATTTAACTTACCGTTTGATTTCTATCTTTAATTTACTCTTGAGTCTCCTTTGACCAATTGCTATTTTAATGTTAAATGAGCTTATGTTCCTATAATAACTTCCCATTGGTCATGATGTTTCACTTTTTTTATATTTTTGGACTTACTTTACTAATGTTTTATTAAATTTTCTGTCTAAATTCACGAGACATTTTTCAATAACTTTCTTTTCCAGAAACTTCTTTGATTTTGGCATCAAAGTTATGCTGATATCAGAAAATATCTTGAAAGTGGTTGCCCTTTTTTATTGTCTAGAGAGTTTTATAAGGATTGACATTATATATTAAATGTTTGTTAGCTTTCATTAGTGATGCTATCCAAGTTTGGAGTCTCCAGTAATAACTTCAATAACAAATTATATTTATATAAGGTAGAAAGCCATTCAGCTACTGCCGCTCATCACTGTTAAAACTTTTTTTCATCACTGTTCATAGGGTTTTTCCAACTCACCCAAAGAGAACAAATTTACTGGCTTACTTGCATTATATGCCCCTGTCCTTTTAATGTCTGTGGGATCTGTATTGATGCCTCTTGTCTTTTTTTATATTGTTATTCTCTTTCTTTCTTCTTGATGTGTTTAACTAAAGTTTTCATTTTTTTCTCCAAATGCCCAATTTTGATTGGGTTTCTTGTTTATCTGCATTAGAATTAATTGATGTTTTGTGTTCTTTCTTTTCTCATGTCTGAGGCATGTGTCTGTATGTTCAGGTGTGTGTATTATAAACATGTTCATTGTTGCTCATAGAACTCAAATTTTTGGTTAGCAGCTTCATTCATTTTTGAAAATTTTGGCCACTGTTATTCCAAACATCACTTCATGTAATTTCTCTCTCCCCTCTTCTTCTGTACATTCTTTTACACTAGACCTGTTTTCAAACTTCCCTCCATATCTCCACTATTATGTTAGTAGTTTCCATTCTCACCTCTTTTATTTTTCTCTTCTTCACACCACATTTCTAGAGGTGTGCCTTCTAATTTTTGAATCCCCTGTTTTGGAAACCTGACCAAATCACTTTTGCTTCATCACAGATTAAATGATTTGACGGTGAGTATCAGTAATCTCAAGAGTACGTTAATTTATGGTTTATTTTAACCCGTAAGTGTGGTTTTTCAAATGTCTCCAGGGAAAGCCTAAGAGTTCCTTGATAGATCTCACCTCTTAATTTTGTTTTTCTGGGACTGTGAAACTGCTTAAAAATAATGATAATAATTAATTAATTAATTTTAAAAAACTTTTTTGCATTTCGGTCTCTTCCTTTAATTTGCAAGTATCAAGTATTTATCCCAGCAACAAGGAAACTGTCTAAGAGATAAGGACTCTAATTTTTATATTCCAGAACAGTGAAACTGCTATGCACCTTAGGGTACCACCTCCTACTCAGTGACTATGTCCTATATCCTGGGTTGGAAAACACCCACTTGAGAAAAAGCAATAAGGACTATGAGGCCTCGCTGGGTTTGTTTTCTGTTAGTTCTCTTAAATCAAACACTCATTCCTTACTGATTTGATCATTTTCTCCTGCCTTCAAGTAATTGCATTTGTTTTTAGCGTTTATCTTGGTTTTCCATGCGGCAGAGTCTGTCTAATAAAAAATATTCTGTCAGCCAGAAGCAGAAGGCTCTACTTTTACTTCTGTAAAAACATATACTTGAACCTACAGTGTGAACATGTCTGAAATGATGAGACATCTTCAGTGAAGATGGACAGTAACTACATTTCCCATCCTTATTTTACCTGCAGCCACCAGTTTTAATTGGTGCAATATGATAATTATACCCAGTTAATTGTTAATTTTTCAAATTAAGAATCTTCCCTTTCAAGAATTATTTATGACACTTTCATTCTGTTTTGTAACCATATTTACCACAGTTACTTAGAATAAATTATGTGCTTAAATGCTTTCAGTTGCTCATTACTGGTTCTTCCACACCATGACTTTACTATTTATGACTTTTAAATTTCAATTCATTTTTTTTTCAGCTGGCTGAAGTAGATCTTGAAGTAATTTTTCAGGAAGAATGCATGACTCAAACACTTGGTGAGTCTTGGCATAGCTGAGATTATTGGTCTGTTGACTTCATATATGAACCACAGTTTTCAAGTATTCAATCATTTACCTAAAAAAAAAAAAGCTCTGAACAAAGAAGTATACTAGTTGCTAGGAAGAGAGTAGTAATACACAAAGGCAGTAAGTTGATCTCTTCGTGGATTTTATATTTTGGTGGAAAAAAATAGAAATTAACAGGTAATTTCATAACTAATTGCTGTGGTGTTTGTGACAAAGGAGAAGTGTAGTTCTAGTTTTAATTAGTGAAAAGGAATGGGCAGAGATGTAGTGTGAGAAGTGCCAACTTGTATTAAAATTACCTGATTGTGCTGTGCAGCATGATTCAGAAGTGGGGAAGAGGAAAGGGAATGGAGATGGACCAATGAAAAGATCATTTTTTAATGCAACGATTCAAGTGGAGATGATAATGCCTTGAGCTTGAATAGTTACACTGGAGGGCCGGAGGGTTAGCTCAGTGGTTCCAGTGCCTGCCTCACAAGTGCAAGGTCCTGAGTTCGATCCCTGGTAACCACATATAATGCTGGGTGTGGAGACTCACGCCCACCAGCAATCAACACCGCATCCCACAATGCCGGACGTGGTGGCTCACGCCTGTAATCCCAGCACTCGGGAGGCAGAGGCAGGAGTATTGCTGAGTTCAAGGCGGCTTGCCTGGGCACCATAGTGAGCTCAGGGCCAGCCTGAACTACAAAGCGAGACCCTGTCTCAAAAAGCAAAAAAAAAAAAAAAAAAAGTTACACTGGAAAATTTGGATGTAGTTAAGTTTGGAGACTTTAATTCATTAGCAGATTCTGTTGACTGTGCTTAGAAATACATGCAATCCTTTTTCTCTACCGCTTTCTTTTTCATGCTAGTGCAAGTCACCATAAGGTTTTACCTGAACTACTGCAACAGCTTCCTATCTACTCTCCCCCTGCTCACCTGTACTGTCCTTCACAGAGTGACCCCACTAAAGTTCTTACGTGGTGACATTTCCGTTAAAGCAATCCAGGAGTTGCTCACGTCACTCAGACCGGGTGAAAGTGCTGACACTGCCCACAAAGCCAAAAACGTGCCTGGCTGTCACGGCATCTTTTTGCACCCTCCGCTTGCTATTTTGATCCAAGGGTGCCGAGCGTCTTGCCATCCCCGCTTCCCTGCCCAGAGCTTCTGTACGTGCTTTACTCTTTGACGGATCATTTGTTCTCCCCAGTCACGGCCTGCCTTGCTCCCTCGTTGTTGCTGTTTCTGTTATCATCATTCCAGGCTCTCTCCAAAAATCTCACTTTTAGAGACCTCCCTGAGCACCCTATAGGAACTCTGCTCCGCTCTGTCACACTTTCATCACACTGCTATATTTTTCATAGCGCTGCCATATTACGTGGCTTTGACTGTGTTTGTTTGTTGTGGGTTTTTCTTACGTGGAATGTGAACTTCTGGCGAGCAGATGTGTTGTTTTGGTTGTTGCTACCCAGGCGGAAAGACCACTGTGTGACAGATTCGGTTGGGCGTGATAATAAGGGGAGGAAAGCGAGAGGGCTGACGGCTGAGGCAGCAGGTGCCTGGGAGTTGCCTCTCACTGGGAACGAGAACTCGGCTAGGGCGGAGGAATTGGGAGGGGTCCTGAGTTCAGAATCGTATAGGGTGAGCTTGAGATGGGAAAAAAAGTGGAAGCATCTAGAGCTGAATGAACATAGAAACTTGTAGTATAACACACGTGGGAGTTGCAGCGCCGGGGTGATCAGCTGTTACAGTTTGGTTGAGATCTGCCTGGTTTTAGCATTGAAAGTCCTGTATCCTGGGGAGCCACTTGCTGCAGACACTGGGAATTTTGGACACCTTAATGTCAGCATGGGCCTGAGGACTGAAGCCACGTGTATGACGGGCTGTTGGGAGATTGTATGGAGTGAGGAAAGAAGCTGGCCAGCCTTGAGCCCAGAGCAGCTCCAGTGATAAAGACGAGGAAGCAGGCCCAACTCCAGGCCTGAACTCCGTCGAAGTGGAGGCATGATGCGTGGTAGCTGCCCAATCCTATTTGTTGTAAGTAAAAGAAAAATAAATACTAATTAAATGGGACACAGAAAGACTGTATGAGAGATAAGACTAAAAAGAAAATCAAAATTGAAATCATAAGTATCATGTTAGTTCTGTTCTATGCTTGAAATTCTTCAGATATTTTCTATTGGATGAAATTTCGGAGTCCTTTCTTGCAAGGTCCTGCATGCCCTCCTCATGCTCCGACCCCAACCACCCACATCACTTCTCCTTCCTCGATCTGTGCTCCAGCCACGCCTCCTTTCCTAAACTCACCGTGGCCTTTGCTACCACAAGCCCTTTGTACATAGTATGGCTTAGATACATAATGTCCCCCAAAGTCTACTGGATTGAGGGCTTTGGGCCCCGATGCGGAAGTGTTAAGAGGGGAGGCCTTTGGAAGGTGATTGGATCGTTAAGGGTCTCACTTCATCAGTAGATTGACTCGATGGATCCATAAATTTGTGACATTAATAGAACGATATAGATATTTAAAGAATGGTCCTAGTTGAAGGGAGTGGAAAATACATAGTACGCCCTTGGGGATGGTATCATATCTCTGGATGCTGTCTTGTGTGGTCTCCCTCTCTGTCTCTCTCTCACTCTTTCTCTCTGTCTCTGTCTCTGTGTCTTTCCCTCTCTCTCTTCCTTTTTCTTCCTTATTGCCCTAAAATGACAAGCTTCCTTCCACCACACTCTCCATATCATGATGTTCTGCCTTAGGACAGAAACACTGAAACATGAGCATCATAGACAGACACCTATGAAATCACAAACCAAAGTAACTCTTTCCTCCTATAGGTTGTTTTTCTCAAGTATTTTGTCACAGTAATGGAAAGGTGACTGAAACAGTATCACTAGGCCTGTTTAGTTCTTCCTTGATACCAGAAATATTAATAGAAGAAACTAAAATCAAGAATCTGTTCCAACTGCCTTTTATCTTCTCCTCTCCCAAGCCTCTCTTTTGCTGTGATAAACTTTTCTAATTTTTTAGTTTATTTTGTAGTTATGTGCTACAAAATAATAGCACATTATTAGAGTAATAGTAATGAGTAAGATGTTGAATATGTCTTTTGGTCATTTGGATACTTTTTTTAGTGTGCTGATTTTTTTAAGCCTTTTTTGGTCTCATTTCCTATCAGATTTTCTTTTCCTTACTGTCTTATACAAATTCCTTTCATAGTCTTCATACTAATATCTTATCACTGTATAGCCATCTTTATGTGTGTGTAGCAGAATCCTCACAGAGAGCAAAATACAAAGATGCTCAGACTTTTAACTTAAAATGGCACAGTGTGCCGGGCATGGTGGCTCACGCCTATAATCCCAGCACTTGGGAGGCAGAGACAGGAGGACTGCTGAGTTCAAGGCTTGCCTGGGCTACACAGTGAGCTCAGGGTCAGCCTGAAAACTCTCTACAAATTCACCACATCCAATGGGCCTTCTTGTTGCATTGAATCAATGTTCCAGCCCAGTTCCACTCAGCACCATTCTGTTTACTCTTCCTCCTCCCCAGCTCTCTGTCTTCCTTCCCCGGTGCCACAAGCTCAGATCCTTCCTTCCCAAATGTGAGCTCATATATGCCTCTTTCTCGGAGAGATGACTCTGTTTACCTTCCTTAAAAAACGCCCCATCCCTCTCCTGTCCTTGCCCAGGTTCTTTTACATTGCTCTAGGCAACTGGACTTACTAAGATCTGATATGATCTGTTTATGTGGCATATGATTGGTCTCTGCTGACCAACATGTAACTTCTAGTGGGTTTATACCCTGTCGCTCTTTTGTATTCTTGCCTAGTTCCTAGAACAGTGCTTGACTTTTAGAAAGTGTGCGATAAATACTGGGGGTGACATTTGCTTTCCTTAAACTCATTGGTCCTGATAGCCACAGGTGTAAATTTTCTACTTCTTGTTAGTGAAGTTTTTGAGATGTTCAAAAGTAACAATTGCTTCTTTCTAGAATTCTCTCTTGTTAAAATTAAATGTAATTGCTTCCACTAAAGACATAGGATGTATCCTATCTCTACCTTAGCTATTTGACTAGTTATATGATTATGTAAGAGGTGTTATTTTCAATGCCTAAGAACAAATTGGGGTTCAAGATTCAGACAGCATGAAATATTCCTATAAAGCCATAGTAAAAAGAAAAAATGAGATAAAGGTTATGAACAAGCATTGTGGGTCATACCTGGTGTCTTCTGTCTCACTAGGCATCTATCCCTACAATCTACATAAAAATATACCACGTCTTAGCCTGTGCAGGTCTTGGCTGGGGGATTCAGGGACTATTTGCTGAATGAAAGGATGAATGAAAAGTGCTACAAGTGGAAAATCCCTGAGTGCTTGGGCCTTGGAGGGAAAGGCATCAAGCTTAGCTTCCTCGGTTAGATTTATTACTCTATCTCCCCACTGCTTTCTGTTGCCCAGGCTCCTGGGGCTTGTGTAAATCACTTGGTGTTATTCCTTCACTTACACATTTTTTATGACTGTCCTTTTAGGGCCACATAAATCAGATGTCAAATCAGGTTATTAGCAGGGGCTATTTTTTTCTCTTCTGTCAAGAACCTGGTATTTTAATTCACTTTGGACTTTTCTACTTCTATTTGTAACCCCTCACTGGGATGTAAGATGCTGGCAAAAAAGGTTTATTCTGAAGACATAACGTGGTGAGTTAGGCCCAATATCAGACAAAAATATGTAGACTTGTAATAGTGAAGGTAAGAAGAAACTTGTCACCTTTCCACTGGAAGGCGACTCTAACCTGTGACCTAATCAGGAATCTTTCCCTTTCAGTTAAAGAAAAAATGGAGGTTTTAACCCAGGCCCATAGAATTGGAGAAATTTCAACTTTAGAGTAAAGATGAAAACCCATTACATCATTCAAAACATATTTGAGTGACCTGATAAGGGAATATGAAGGGAGAGAAAGTCACGTGTTTAAGTAATAGAACAATAAATGGCAGAAACGAGCTACCAGTCTAGGCCTCTTTGCATTTTAGGTTACAATGATTTTAATGACAAAATATAAGCATTTAAAAAAATTCCTCCTACTGTGACCATCAACAATTAAGAGTGAGAGCAGTTTGACATACATATTTTTGCTTCTCTGTGTCTATACCCTTTTGATTTAGATACTTCTCATGTGGCCCTTCTTTTAATAATGAGCCCTTCTCCTGCTCCACAGATACAGTACAAATGTGCAACAAACCTCCCCTCGTCCGTGGTGATAAATTCCAAGACAAACAGTGGGCCCCTGGATAATAACGACCCCCAGACATGTTATGCTTTTCCATACGTACATACATGCGAGAAAGTATACTTTATAAATTGGGTACATGGGATATTAACATCAATAACTAACAACGAAATAGAACTCTTACAAGAATATTCTAGGAGAACAGAAAATATTCAAAGGGAAATGTGATAGAGGCGTGAGTCACGAAGGATAAAGAAAAAATGTGATGGTAATAAAAAGAGCAACAAAACTTATGTATTTAAAGGGTGAGGGGTTGTGGGATGGGTAGGAGAAAGGGACAAAAACGAGAATTAAATTGTGTCATATACTGGTACAAATTCTCAGTATCAAGTGTGATCATGATATGGTGTGTATATATTATATACCAAAAGAGATAAACATTTTTTTAAAAAGAATATTCTGGGAGAAAATTTGTATAAATATGGTCTGTCATTCTCTCTCTCGACACATCTTACTACCCATGCTCACCCTGCTTGTCCTAGAATCTGAGACAGTTCACTGTCTGTGTGATGCAATTAGACAAGGTGGATGATAAAGGTTCTGTGATGCTGCATTAGGCTAACACGGGGTGGATACCTGAACAAAAGTGCATAATGATACCATGATGGCTGAACTGATAGCTGAGATGGTTACTAAGTGACTATAGGTAAGTGGACCAAAGGATGACCCACGTCTCGAGTGGGACCGACTGATACGGGAGACTTCATCCTGCCACTCAGAATTGTTTATTGCTGGAGTATCTGTTTAAACTTTTGGGGCCAGAGTTGATTGTAGGCAACTCGGATTCTTGAAAGCGAAAATGTGGATGAGGGGCAGGGACTACTGTAACTGATTTGTGTTTTCTCTCATCTTTAAAAAATATGTACTTGCGTACTTTTGCATGCATGCATACAGCTCTATAGTATTATGTTATGTGTTTTTAAAGTGTAGAGATACAGTCATACTTGTACCAGTTTGTAATTTGTCCTTTCCACTCAACAGTGTTTCTCTGAAATGTCCCCTGGTAGATTCGCCGAGACCTGAATGTTTATTCTCATGCTTCATAGAAGTTCTGTATCTCAACCTGTTTCTTATCCCTTGTTTTCACAAACACTTGGGTTGATTCTAATTTTTCAGACACTATGAACGCTCATGTCAACTTTTAGCGTTTATCTGTATGACTATCTAGATAATCACTAGGAATGGTGTAGTAGAGCCCAAAGTTATGCACATTTTTAGTTTTCTAAAAAGAGCAAAAATGTTTCCAAAGTGACTATACAAATTTACATTCCCTTCAGAGTTAGTATTAACTGGACTTTTCAGCAAGCCTCCACAAACACCTATTACCACATTATTTTGAAGTTTTCCAACTTAACAAAAATATCTTGTGCTTTAATGTCACTGAGCTTAAGTATATTAAGTTTGTTGATGATCTTTCACTGTTTATATGCTTTGCCTATTTTTGTCTATTATTGCTTTGTAGGAATTCTTTATGCATTGTAGATCTCGAGGCTTATTTGGTTACTAGACATTGCAAGAAACTACTTCCATTTTTACAACTTGTCCTTTTCCTTTGTTTACAGAATATTTTATTATATAACATATTCATTTTTAATGTAACTCAGTATATGAATTTTCCCCTATGATTTAGAACTTTTGTCATCTTTTTAAAGAAAAAAAATGTGTCATTTCTGTATTACATGTTTCCATTTTTTCTAAAAGTTTAAGTTGTGGTTTTTCAGTTTTAGATTTTTTTTTTTTTTTTGAGACAGGGTCTCACTTTGTAGTTCAGGCTGGCCCTGAGCTCACTATGTAGTCTGGGCAAGCCTCGAACCCTGCAACCCTCCTGTCTCTGCCTCCCGAGTGCTGGGATGACAGGCGTGCGCCGCCACGCCCAGCCAGCTTTAGATTTTTAAATAAAACTTGTATTTATTTTCTGCCTGGTATGAGATACGGTCTAACTTTTTTTTTCTTGTAGATAACCAGTGTTCAAAATAGCATCATCTTTGTCCAACACAAGGTTTCTCAATATTGAAACTTAACTCTGACCTCTCCAATTTGCTACACTGCCCAATTACTCTGCTATAATTTTGTTATTGCTACTAATAGCTATACTGAGACCTGTTATTACTATTCCTCAAAATTATTTTGGTGATTTTCTTTTTAAAAAATTAACCTTTTAGATATACATGTGTTAAACACAGATATTTTAGGTCTACTCTTTGATGAGCCTTGACATAGACAAATGTACATGTACAGCCATCATCTTAACAAAGATGTAGAATATTTGTTCATTCCAGAACATTCTCTCATGTCCCTTGCAGCACACTGCCCTTGCTTTCTCTTTCCTGCACATCAGGACTGCAATGAAGTGAGGTAAACGAGACAACAGGGATGCAGCATTTCATGAGGCCTCAGTCGGGAGTCTGAAGGCGGACATTTCCTGAAAAAGTATGCCGAGGCGCTTCACCAGCATACCCTCGTGCTGCCCTCTACTGAAGGAAACCACTTACCTAATATTTGTCAGAAATAAATTTTCCCTACTTTTGAATTTCATCTAATTGAAATCATAAAGGAAGTACTTTTCATGTCAGGCTTGCTTTGCTCAACAAGTCTTTGGAGTCTATCCACGTTGATGCATAGGTCACCAAATGTTTATTGCTTAGTATGATTACACATTGTGGACTTACAAAAATTATGCAAGCATTTTGAGGAATACTTGTACTATTTGCAGTTATAATTATTATGAATGAAGTTGCTGTAAGTGTGTACACAGGCTTTTTGTGGCTGTGTATTTTCATTTCCCTTGGGTAAATGCCTAGGAGAGAAATTTCTGAATCACAGACTAGATATATTCTTAACTGAAATAAAAAGCCACTAAGTTACTTATTTTCCAAGATTACCAGAAGGCTTATGCTCTCAGTGGCAATAGATAACACCTCCTGTTGTTGTGTTAAGTCCAAAAACTAGGCATTACATTGTGTATGAAATGGTGCTTCCCTGCTGACTAGAGAAGCCTAGAATTGTTGTATCTGTGTTTTAATTATCATATATTCTTTCATGAGGTGTTAGCAATATAAAGTGTTATCACTATCAGTGACTTGGCTCATTGTTTTCCAGTACTGCCCCAGGACCTTAGCATGCCAGGCACGTACTCTACTACTGAACTGCATCTTCAAGTCATTGACTTGAAGTCATTGACGCTTCATAATAGCGTCTTCTGTAAAGCAGAAGCTTATAGTTTTAATAAAGTTCAGTTTCTGTTTTTCTTTGTTATTTCTTATGTTGGTGTCCTATCTAAGAAATTTGTGTTTATATGCAAATTTTCTTTACAAATTTTGTAATTTTAATTTCTGTAAGTTGAAATTTTGCTTTTAAATATTGAATATGATGTGAGGGAAGGATACAGGTTTATTATTTTTTTTTACTGAGGAGCCAGTTGGTCTACCACTAAGGTGTAGAAGAGGTCATCATTTTCCTATTGAATTACCTTTGTTGAAAATTGATTGTCTGTGTGTATGTGTGGGTTTATTTCTGTTTCCTACTTTTTTCTGTTGGCCCAGTTTTTCTAACCTACTGCCTATACCATACTAATTTGCCTTTATAATAAATTATACAATTAATTAAAGTAATGCCTCCAATTTTATTTGCCTTTGGATGAAGATTTTAGATGCTAGGTGTTTCCCTATAAATTTCAGGTTAAATACATCTATTTCCAGACACATCCACATAAAAAGCCTTCTGAAATTTTCAAAAGAATTGTATTATATCTACATATCAATTTGAAGAGCTGTGACATATTAACAATATCACCTACACCAATCCATGAGCATGCTTCTTCATGTCATTAGACAATCTTTGATATTTTCAGTAATATTTTGTAAGTATTCATGACAAGATCTTGTTCATCTTTTATTCTACTATTTCTAGATATTTTACATTCTTGATGGTATCGTAAATGGAATTACTAAACTTTCTATTTTTGTTACTACCATGTAAAGATGCACTTTGGTTGTTTGCTTCCACTTTTCCTGTAACTTTACTAAATCTACTTATTAATTTCAATACTTTTTGTGGATTCTAAGGTTCTCCATGTCAATCAGCAAAAATGCTTTTGATGTCAGAAATATCATACCTCTTACAAACTGTTAAAGACTCCAACGAGCATTTCTGTATGGATTAGATAAATTGATATTTGTAGAAACTAAACCTGAAAATTTTTTCCAAGTACTTACATATCCATCAACTTAAAAGAGCAATAAATAATAAATTGTCAAAACATACTTCTATGAAATAGAACTATATTCCTAAAGAAAAGACAAAGATTATCACTCCTAGGTGAAGCACATAAGTAAAGCAAGATGCATGAAAGAGGGTAGCAATAGTAGTTTTATCTTAGCCATGTAACCCTTTCCCAAAGACTGCACAGCAGTCCATGAAAAGAAATATCTTCTACTTTGGGTGGGAAGAATGAAGTGAACACCCAACTTCAGCGTAGGCTCAAGTGTCTGCTCTACTCCAGCGAAGTGTGGCACTATGTTGTCTCCCAAGACCCACCATTCAGGCTAGGTCTTGCAGCCTTGTGTCTTAGGCATTAACTCCTGCATCCTAGGCCGCTATGCATTACTGTAACAAAGTATCAGAGGGTGAAAAATTTATGAAGAAAAGAGGTTTACTTAGCTCCCAGTTCTGAAAGTTCAAGAGCATGGACCTGGCAGTACTCAGTTCTGGTGAAGGTCTGATATAGGATTGGTGTAACAGAGAGGTCAAATGAGAGGACAGACAGGAAACAGAGTTGCAGAGGAATTTTCAGTCTCATTTATAGTAAATCAGTTTTCATGACCTAGTTACCTGCCCCCAGTAGATCCCACCTCAAGAAGGCTTTGGCAGCTCCCAACATCACCATGTTGAGAACCATGTTTCCAATTCATGAGCCTCTGAGGGAAAAATCCTGTTGCCAAACAGCACTCATCCCAAGTTAGCCCCCATAAAACCACACTCCAGACTTACTCTCTCTGGACCATCTAAAAGGTCCACTAATATTAACTGAAGCTCAAAGCTCATCATATAGACCCAGATACTAGGTTCCTTTCCAGACTTGGACATCAGACCTACTCTCTCACTAACCCAGCACCAAGGCCAATCAACCCGAGGACTCAGCAGGAATATCACCGCACACTCTTCCAGCTGGTCTCCTCAGAGTCCGAAGCCAGAAGCTACTCTGTGAACTGAAAGAAGTAGTTTCTTCTTCAAATGCATAAATACCAACGCAAAGCCACCAGATCATAAATAAGTAAGGAAGCATTGCAGAACCCAAGGATCAGAATCAAGCACTCATAATTAACCTGAAAACATATGATCTATGAATTTCCTTAAAAAATCTAATCATACTAAGAAAAAGCTCAATGAGGTACCCTGGAAGATACATAGCAATTAATGCAATCAGGAAAAATGATACATGAATAAAATAGATTTTCAGTAGTCGTAGAAATATCAAAAAAATGAAACAAATTCTGGGGCTGAAGAACACAAAAATCTCATCAATAACTTCAAAAACAAACTTTATCAAGCAGAAAAAAGAATTAGTGAGTTCAACAATAGATCACTTGAAATTACTCATTTAAAGGAATGAAAAATTATGAATAAGAGTGAAGAAAATATATATCACACAGCAGACTAATATACATATTATGGAAGTTCCAGTAGGAGAAAAGAAGGAAAACTAGGATAGAAATTTATTTAAAGAAATAGTTATAAAATATGTTGCAAAGGTAAAGAGAGAATGAATACTCAATTCTATGAATTTCAAAGAACCCTAAGTAGACTGAACATATAGATATCCTCACTGAGACACATTGCAATAAAACAAAGTAAAAAAAAATCTTGAAATTCAAAATTTTAAGCAGCAGAAAAAAAATGACTAACTGAAAGGAATTCTATAGGATTATCAGTGTATTTTTCACCAGAAACTTTGTAGGCAAAGATGAAGTAGAATGACATATTCAACCATAAGAGAAAAAAAACCCAAGATTACTATATGTAGGAAAGTGAAATATAGGTTTTTCTTGGATAAATTAAAAACTAGGAGAATTCATCAAACACTAGAACCTCCTTACAATAAATCAGAATTAAAGTATACTAACTAATAATGTGATAGCACAAAAAAGTCTAAACTAACTGTAAAGGTAAGAGTACAGTCAAATTCAGTTTCTCTATTACTATAATTATGGCATATACAATACTTTTTTTTTTCTTTTTTGGTGCTGGGGATTGAACTTGGGCCCTTGTGCATCCAAAGTTGGTGCAGTACCACTTGAGCTAAATCCCTAGCCCCTCATATACAATACTTTTAACTCATCGAAAAAAGTATTAAAAATAACTATACAAAGTTATTTGCCAATGAATACACAATATTAGAAGATGTAAATTGTGATAACAATAATATAAAACTTGGGTGAGACAAATTAGAGGGCAGGAAGTCCACGAACAAGGCACTGTGGGGTCAGTGTCTGCTGAAGACTGTTGTTTGCGTCCTAAATGGCATCTTGTTGCTGTGCTCTCACGTGCCACCAGGCAAAAGTACAAAAAAAGAAGACAAACGTTTGCTATGTCCCATAAAGCAGAAGACTTGGGGTTCAAAGGAGGACCGAGTAGTTCCCTGGAGCCTTTTGACAGGAGTCATCTCTTCTGTGAGGGTGGATTTCTCATCGCTTAGTGACCTCCCACAAGCACTGATTTTCATATTGCTGCATTGAGGATGAAGTTTTATTACAAATTTTGGAGGAGATACAAACATTTAAACTATAGCAGGTAGAAAAGATATTCTATGCAAACTAATGAAAAGAGCAGGGTTGACTGTATTTCTATCAATCGATAGATTTATGTCAAGTCATACAAAGAATCATACAAGGTCATTATATAATAATTAAAGGATCAGTTCATCAAAAAGATATCTCTGGACATAGCTGGAATCCCAGCTACTCGGGAGTTGGAGGCAGGAGGAATCTAAGTTTGAGACCAACAGAGGCAACTCACAGAGATTCTGTCTCAAAAATAAAATATAAAAGTCTGAGAATGAAATCCAATGTTAGAGCACTAACTCAGCATGTTTGAGGGCCTTGGTTCAATTCCCAGTACTGGTTTTAAGAAAGGATATAAAAAATAAGGTTGCATATTTCATGAAACACTGGAAGAGCTGAATGTATAAGACAAATAGTTGTAGAACTGAATGGAGAAATAGTAATACAATAGTCATAGAGGAATTCAACAATCCATTTTTTTTTTTCTGAGACAGGGTCTCACTTTGTAGTTCAGGCTGGCCCTGAGCTCACTATCTAGCCCAGGCCAGTCTGGAACTCAGCAATCCTCCTGTCTCTGCCTCCCGTGTGCTGGGATTACAGGCGTGAGCCACCACGCCCACCACCAACAATCCATTTTTGACGATAGATCATCTAGACAGGGAATCAGTGGGGATATAGTGGATTTAAACAATACTATTGACAACAGAACAGAATAGTCCTCAAAAATAAATCTATGCAGTTGTTACTAATTGCTCTTCTATAAATATGCCAAGAACACAAAATGCTAACAAATAATATTGAGTAAACTAGATGTTTGTTTCTTTTTATTTTTGAGACAGGGTCTCACTATGTAGTTCACTCTGGCCTGGATCTCACTGTGGTCTAGAACTTGTGGTGATTCTCCTGCCTCAGCCTCCCTAGTGTTGGGATTATAGACACATGCCACCACACATGGCTGCACAACAAAACACTTGAGCACTAGGTCACTGGTTCTCAACAATGCTAGGTTAGATATTTTAAAAATAGTGATTCTTGGACCCTTCCCAGATGAAGCAAGTCACACTCATTGGGAAATTCCCTGGGAAGATCCCCGGCTCCAGCAGGAAATTCTAATAGGCAGCCAAGGTGTTGAACCCCTCTCAAAGGCAAGTAAGGCTCATTAGACAAACTCTTAACTAAAGAGGCATAAATCTTCAGAAAAGCCTCCCTTTCCCTCCTGTAATAGGCACACAGCAGGCCTCACAGAGACTGCAGTCTATGACATATCCTCTCCCCACCCCCACTGTGGTTCAGTCTAATGTCACGCAATGCTTAGACAACAGACGTGAACATCATTTTCCAGGCAGTAGTTCTGAGATTGTTTTTTTCCTTGACTGAAGGACACTTTCTCTTACATATTCCTGGTTTATTTGTGGTACCAGAGTGGAGCAAACAAGTAGTGATTTCTTCAAAATAAATTTAACGATCATTGTTACATACAGGGCACTATACACATGATGCAAATAAGGATGAATCTGGGGCAGGCAATCCCAGGGACACATGCATCCACACGCATGTACACAAATATTTCTTGAATTGTGTAAGACAGTCTCCACTAAAGGGTGACTTGAATGGTGGTATCAGTCAGGGCCTGGGTACACAGGCAGAGAACAGAAACCATGCTAGCTATTTTTTAAGAGCATGGGATTTAAGTATTGCATGGTTCTCTTATATGAGAAACCCAAAGTAAAAGCAAATTAAAGAGCAAAATAAAAAGAGATAACAGATAATATTTCGGATTCTAGGTCTGGGCAACAGTGTTAGCTCCTGTGCCATGCTGACTTCTAGTTCTATTCTATAATAGGCAGATGATTCCCTGTCATAATTCTCTTAAATTCATTTCCAAATTCTAGTCTTGTATGAATCCATTTCACTGATGGAATGGAAATAAAAGCTGAAAATTTAACTGCAAAGTCATCTATGCCACGCAGCTGCTGGTTTTCTCCAGCCTCTCGAGAAAGTCGGAGGGACAGAGCCTGACATGGGATGTCCAGGAAGAAGGGAGGATGTGGCCTTCACCAGACTGCTGCCTTCCTCTCTGCTGCCCTCAGAATGCAATAGGCATCGAACTGGTCATTTGGCCTCTTGAGTTTTACTGCTTAAAAATGTGTCACAAATGTCTCCTTCATGTTCATCTGCCACAGCATTGGGTCAAATCTTCATCTTATTTTGACTTTTATCTTAGCCCACTGGAAGAGCCTTCTGGCAAATTTCTAAGTTCCAGTTTTATTATCTATAAACTACGTTTCACAGTATTTCTATAAGACCCTTTAAATATTAGTAATATAGTCATCTAATAATATAGTGATTTCATAATGCCATCATTGTCTTTAATGCTATTATTTTTTTCCAGTTCTTGGCATGGACTAAATACTCAAAATTGTTTAAAAAGGAATGAATGAACAGTTACAGTGTATGTGCAGAGTTAAGGTGTTACATAGGTAAAATATAACTAAGATATGTTTTATATTACATGAGACTAGTACATCAAGTCTATAATATATTGTTTAGGATGAGGCTAATATATATATATATATATATATATATATATATATATTTTTTTTTTTTTTTTTTGAGACAGGGTCTCGCTTTGTAGTTCAGGCTGGCTCTGAGCTCACTATGTAGCCCAGGCAAGCATGGAACTCAGCAATCCTCCTGTCTCTGCCTCCCGAGTGTAAAATATATATTTCTTAAACTTAAAAGAATGAGCCCAGGTTAAGAAAAACAATTAAAAAAAAAGAAACTAGAAAAAATGTCAGATGTAAATATCTAAGTACCCGGCAGAACGTAAGTCACCACTGTAAACCTCTGCTACGGTTACTCTTCTCTTGAGACCAGAATGAACGTATCTGAGACTTTAAGTGGGATGTGTAACCTTCCAGAACCAGCTCACTGTCCAGCTTAACATTCCTCCCTCGCGTTCCATTCCTGAAACGGTACGTCCTGCACCGCCACGCAAGTCTCCATCCTCCCCCGAGGCCCCTTTTATGCACCCCACGTGTGTTCTGCAGTTCCACCAGTCTTCTTTGAACAGAGGAGCTCCTTTTCACCATGCAAAATGCAGCTTAGATGTTGCCATTGCAACTACAGTGAGCTAAGTGACAGATGGACGCTGACTTGTGTCCCAGAGAAGTCCACCACGCCAACCAATAGTTAGGTGACTTCCCCATGGCCCGGTGAGAGGTCTTCCCTCTTACAGGTTCCCACTCGGGCTTTACAGAGTTCTCAGAGCTGACTGCAATAAGAAACAATGCTCCAGGGCAGGAGGGTTAGCTCAGTGATTCCGGCGCCTGCCTCAAAAGCACAAGGTCCCTAGTTCGATCCCCAGTAACCACCTACAACAATACTGGGCGTGGTGACTCACACTCACCAGCAATCAATAGCTCATACTAAAGCAGGAGAGTTAAGGCCTAACTCCCCACCTGAAATGCGAGTTTGTGTTCCCTAAAAATCGAAGAATGAATTTTAGGAACGATGGA
The DNA here is from genome assembly GCA_004025085.1 of Thryonomys swinderianus. Lineage (NCBI taxonomy): Eukaryota > Metazoa > Chordata > Mammalia > Rodentia > Thryonomyidae > Thryonomys > Thryonomys swinderianus. The sequence goes on along the minus strand of PVIC010003914.1, from coordinate 38,385 downwards.
GGAAAATTTTATTGAGAGAGAAAGGAAAATTTTATTAAGAGAGAAAGCTTCTGGGCCGGAGGGTTAGCTCAGTGGTTATGGCGCCTGCCTCGCAAGCGCAAGGTCCTGAGTTGGATCCCCGGAAACCACATAGAAGGCTGGGCGTGGTGACTCACGCCCACCAGCAGTCAATACCACATACCACAGTGCCGGGCGTGGTGGCTCACGCCTGTCATCCCAGCACTCGGGAGGCAGAGGCAGGAGGATTGCTGAGTTCGAGGTTTGCCTGGGCTACATAGTGAGCTCAGAGCCAGCCTGAACTACAAAGCGAGACCCTGTCTCAAAACAAAAAACAAAAACAAAAAGAAACGATACTCCATAATAGCTCAACAGAATTCAAAGGCGACCTGAATTAGGTATCACCCACGTGTAAATTATCATGAAGGCTCTTGCTCCCCTTTCTGGTACCCCTTCTGAGGACAAAGCACTGAGCTCTGAAAGAGAAGCACACGCTGAATATCGGCAGGACCCCCAACACCCCCTGACAAGCTCTGTGCCAAACCAGCTAAAGGCTCAGGTGCTCTTACAACAGCAGAATTTAGACTTCATACTTTGTAGCTAAAAGGGTATTCTTTGGCTAATTTTTTCAGATTGTGTAAGAGATTTAATTGTATAAAAATATCACAAGAAAAATATTTAAGAAGAAGAAAAAGAAATCATTCCTAATCCCACTACCTAGAAACCAAATATGTTGACATTTGGGTACTGTCCCCTCAGCTTTTCCACTCTCGACACCCCCAGTTTTGTATACTGTCTTTGTACTCTGCTGCTTGTCTGTTTATTGAGACAGGGTCTCGCTTTGTAGTTCAGCCTGGCCCTGAGCTCGCTATGTAGCCCAGGCAAGCCTCCAACTCAGCAATCTTCCTGCCTCTGCCTCCTGAGTGCTGGGATAACAGGTTTGAGCCAACAAGACTGGCATTTGTGGTATGTGGTACTGATTGCAGGTGGGCGTGAGTCACCATGCCCAGCATTGTATGTGGTTACCGGGGATCAAACTCAGGACCTTGCTCTTCGAGGCAGGCACCGGAACCACTGAGCTAAATCTCCGGCCCTATCCTTTTGTATTATTAAAGACTCTTTTCAAACATTAATTGAATTAATTATTCAAACCTTAACCTCTAGTGATTTGGGCTATTTCCAGAGTGTTTTTTTAAAAGTATATAATCACACATAGTGCTACAATGGACATTTTTGTGTATAAATCTGTTTGTGTTTTACGTTCTTTCCCTAGTACTGATGTTTAGCTAAGAAATCACTGGCTTATAAATTATGACTATTTAGTCATATTTAGGCTAAACTAGGAATACTCCTGCCTCTTGACTTCTATTTTAGGACATTCCCTCTTCAATGAACGATTATCACCCTTTGTCAAAATCTACATGGAGAAAAAAACGTGAGACTTTTCTGTCCACATTTGGCAGAGTGTGCTCAGTAGCCCACGGCTAAGGCTGCTGACACTCTGTGAAAACCTCTTTATCGTCTCTACGATGTATCGCCTGAGACCTCCTGGTTCCTGATCTGGGAATCCCAGCTATCCGTGCTATTGGTTTCTACCTGAATTGTACCTGCCACACCTGTTTGCATTAATACCTCTCCCTTTCTGAGCGCTGCTCACCACACGTAAAATCTTGCAGAAAACTCTCCAGCAGTGAGAAGGCCTCTAATGTTTTATGGTTGTGCAAATATTCTGGCTCCTTCATTTCCTTCGCCACACTGACTAAAATGTAAAGAGGTCATTTCTAATAAACACAGTTAGTATAAGGTGACATCGTACCTTGATACTGCGCTGGCTTTATGCACATTACAGCAATTACCTGCTTTGCCTGGGCATCTGCATGAGTGGGGAGCGCTTTCGTGCGAACAGAAGCTAGGCGCCCTCCTCCCAGTGGGCGGGGCAGCCCTACCTCGGAACACTGGAGCTCCGCCCTCACAGGCCTCGGCTGAACCCTGCGACGGGGGAGTGTTTATATCATCTTCCCCGTGGGAGATTTCTCCTGGACTGTCAGTGCGATTCTGCGCCTCGGACCTCCTTCTGAATATCCCTTTAATCCAAGCTATGCTCCTCCTGTAGCTGACTAGTGAAGGGCAGTGGACAGGAAAGATGGAAATAAAGTGACGTGTATTATATCTTTCTCCAGGTCCTCAGCCAGAGAGGACGCAGGAGAGCATGCTCAGCGACGCTTCCTCTGTCACCCTGGACTTTGCGCTGTAGGTTTAGGAGTTGACACGGCAACAGGGCCGCCGTGCCTGAGCCCAGTGGTCCCCTTGCACTCGGCTGTGTGGCGTGTCTCAAGTGTGAGACGGTTGGCAGTCCCTGCTCAAAGGCCCTTGGCTAGTGAGTGGCGAGGCTCGGGGCATGAGTGGCCCGCGCGCTGGCCCTCTGAAGGGGCGACCGCCGGGCAGCCATTCCACACCGACTCCCACGTACAGCAGTTCTCGAGCCACAAACGTGGCTTGTTTTCTTGCTGACACACACTTCATTGCCCTTTTTCGTTCCCTGTCTTACCCGCTCGGTCATTTAGTGTTTTCTCTGATTATTCCCCGAATACACTACTTGTTCTCAAAATCTTGTCTAAACCGTGACAGTAGCTGAAATAATCGTTCTCAATCGGCGACCACGGAAGAGCTTTGAGATAGAGGACTGAGGAAAGATAAGGGAAGCCAAGGAAGGAAGCCCATGTAGACAATGTCCCATAATCTCCCAGGTCCCAAGAAAGACAGCACGATTACATTTCACTAGGTTTACACAAACACATGGTAAGTATTGTACATTTCAGTTACAGATCTTCCTGGTGCAATTCTTCCTCAGTAGCTCTTGTGAGATATTCGGTGGGTAACGATCACACCTGGTTGGGTAATATATTTCTTCATGGAGGCTCATTGGAGACCAGAAATGGACAGCACAGACAGCACGGTGCCCTTGAAATTGGTTATGGGTGACAAAGACATAAAGTGGGGCTCTCTCGGAAGACCCAAGGCTTCTGCTCTGATAATTAGTACAAATGCAATGGATCCCGCACGAATCTGCACAAATGCCAGAAACACACAAAGGAAGCCACACTGGGCCTAGAATCCCGGAACCCTGAGGTTCTGTCGAGGGTGTGGGACTGTAAACAGAGAAGGTGGATGTCGCTGTGCAGGCGCCTTTCCTGGCTTGCTGGTCCCTGATTCTGTCCCCTGCATGTGGTGGTCTCCGAGTCCTGGAGGTCAGGCTGGGGTGCCATCCTCGTCATCAGTGAGTTCATTTCTCTGGGAAAACCGTTTCTTCTCCTCTCAACTCCTCTGCACACTTCATTTGCATTTCCCCAGCCATGATTTCGTTTCCATCAGCCTGGGCTGGCAGTCAGTGTGGGCTGAGGCTGAAGCTGCCTCCTCGCCGAGTCTCCCCCCTGTAATATTGCTTCTGGTTGGGCTTGCTTGGACTTGCTCCGGCAGCACAATCCCGAGTGTCATTCAGGCAATTAAATAAGGTATTTTATTTTATTCAAGGGGGCCGTATCATGCCTATTTCAGGAGCTATTTGATGGGAACTGGGGCAAAAAAATGTCCCTTGAAAATGGCATCCCATCTGTAGCCCGATGCGAAAGGATCACAGAATTAGCTTTTCTTTAACACTATTATATTCTTTCAATAGGGTGTAAAGTTTTAGGAGATGAACTTTCATGCTCCATGTCACGGGAGCAGATTGGTTTTGCATGTGTGACAGAGCAGGCCCTGAGACTCTAGCCGTAGAGGCACAGTGTAGAAACACAGAATACTTAAGTGACTAAGTGACTCCAGTGTCTCCCTAATGCCTGGGTCTACTTAAAGGCTATCCTGGCTTCCTTATATTTGTGTTTCCTAACTCATTCTTTTCTTTTTAACTTTAACTTGCAGACTCACTTTGGGCAACTGTTCTCTGTTACTATCTGGAAGTGAGTTCCTTCATTACAATGCAGGTGGGACTATGGATTGTCCGCACTGAAGGCCAAATCCACATGAAAGCCATTTCAAGGCATTTTGTCTTTTCTTAACTTCAGTTTCCTTGGAAATCATTCATAGAGTGGCTATGAAGCCACACTCACAACACAGGAGGTATTTATACTTCATCCTCAACTCCTCTCTCCCTTTCATCTTTTTTGGATTCTAAATTAATTTTTAGATTAAAACTGAAGGAGTTTTTATGTGGTGGGTGTGGTATGTAGAAAAGGCTGAGTACAAAATTCAGAATGGTATTTGTACAACTTTCTGAAAATTGTTAGCACTGAACAATTATTCTTAAAGCAAAACAGTAAATTTTTTGTTTCTAATACAAATCTAAGACAAAAGCTAATGAAACAATAAATTCCAGTGGTAAATACATGGTAACAATAATAAGAGGTCAAATTTGGTATCGAGAATAAGAGGAGACATTCTAATTATCTTTAAAGCAGTCACTTAGCTGTTATACACAGAAAAATATAGACTTTTTTTCTTTTCTCTCCAAACCAACTAGACACATCTTTTATGGCTAACATTCTTTTTCCAAAAGGCTTTTAAATTCTAATAGATTTATATTCATATGAAACAAATCCCTCAGACAACTCTTTGTAAGACACAGATAAGAATGTAATTCGACTACTATACAAGCATTTATGGTACAGAAGAGAATTGTAAGAGAGCTCTTGTGCACCTAGAATCCAGCAAGTAACAGAAGGTAAAGAGACCTCAAACAGGTTCTGAATAAAGGTCCAAAAATAGTAAAAGACTAGAAAATAGTAAACTGAGATGGCACTTACACTTCCTTTATCCCGTTCTCCTGATTTCCTTCCTGTGGAGGGAATAGAGTTGATTGGTGGAAATTCTACATGTCCCTTGAATAAACTCTATTGCTCTGTGTCTGTACTGGGCTAGACGCACTCTGGGGACAGGTCTATGTAATCCTGACCTTTCTCCTGATGCTTTGATGTACCATGAAAGCTGCCTGAATTTATTGCACTATGAATTCTCAACCCATCAACATTTAACATTAACCCGTCAACATTAACACTGTTTGCACTTTATTCAAGGGAAAACACTGGTAGCAAAGGAAAAAAGTTTTAAGAGTGTGTCACCATGTTCAAAAAGGTCATAATTTGAGGAGGTAAGACCCAGATATATAGGAAATTAAATAGGATGAAAATAATCATAATGATTTCTAACACTAAGACAAGTAACAGAGAGAGAGAGAGAGAGAGAGAGAGAGAGAGAGAGAGAGAGAGAGAGAGAGAGAGGGCTATAATGCTCTCTGCCTTCAGACCAGTCAGAGTAACCAACTAGAGAAATCATGGTGTGATACCAGAGATGTGAGAGCAAGGTGGCTGGAGCCCTTGAGAAGGTTCTCTGAAAGCTCAGGCTTGACTTTACCCCGTTACCTACTTGCTGGCTGTTAGCTGGTTGCCTATTCTAAGAATCTGTTGATATTTGAGTTTGTAAATCTTCACATACAAAATGAGTATTTACTTTATCCATCTTGTAGAGCTATGGCAGATCACTGAAATAATGTGTATGTAAAGTCTCTAACATAAAGTATAATGCATAATGCACATTCAAAAACAGTTATGCCCTTTTTCTGACTTCCCATATACTGTCTTCAAAGCCTCATGACTGAAGGGACTTTATGGGGAATTAAGTCATGAAAAACAACAGCCTTGATTCTAGCTACAAGAAATTTTATGATTCCTTCTAGTCCTGAGATGGAAAATCCAGGTTTAAAAACTGAGGCCTAACCAGGTCACAGTAGAACCAAATTTTCATCCATTCCCACCTTGTACCTTACTGGTCACACTCAGCTGAAATCAGGCTGAGAAATCCATGTTTCCTCACACCTGAGGCAGGAGAATTGGAGCAACTCCAGAAAACGTGCAGGGAGAGGATTTCCCCTGCTCTGAGTTCTTGCTGGAGCCGTAGATTCACTGCAACCCCCTGTCCAGCCCAAGATTTGCCTCCTGCGCTATCGCGGTTCAGCTCCCAGACACACCCCGACTTCCGTTCACTGCCCCCCTACCCACACCCTTATCTTCCTCAGTCTCAGTTCCCTTCTCTGCTTACATTCCTCTCGGACGATTATCAGAGTCCAGCTGAGCCCTAGTGACTGACGGGCCATGATGCCAGCACTGTGATTGTCTAGGATGGGATCAGGCCATTCTTTCCTGCTGTCCCTGTGTGAAAATGGGCTACTGTCATAGGTTTGATGTAAGGCGCTGACAATGATGGCTTCCGGGCTCACTGGGCAAAGCAGGTCAGAATCAGATACATCACTTCTCCACGAAGAGCCCTTCAGAAGGTTCCTCCGGCCTTTAGTTCTTTTCCATGACCAGCAAAACCCTATGTTCCTGTCTCAGTTGCCCGTTCCAAATGGATCTACCCTCTGCTCTCCTCTTTATTGTGGGTTGCAACTCAGCTGCCTCTTTCTCTCTGAATCTGCCCACCTTTCTCTCAGTCCCTGATCACAGCTTTCACTTGTTGTTTGCTTCCCCTGGAATTTACTAGGATGTTGAGACCATTATGTAGCATGTCAGATGCTTGGCAGTGCAGGAAGTGGAGCAGGGATGCCTCCCACTGGACCTGGGTGGCACTAGGCAGTGGGCTTCTAGCCCGGATGAAACACCAGGGAAAAGAAGGAAGCATCTCCATTTTTGAAGAGTTTCAGTCCTCCCCGCCTTGGGACATGAGTTTCTTCAGCTTTCCAGTGCCGACTGGAAGCGTTCATCTCGTGAACATACAGAAATGTGGAGTCACATGGAAACAAGATCCTGCTGTCCATCTGCTGCTGCTGAGTATCACTCCCTTTCTCTAAGGAATAAAAGATCTAGTGGAAGGGTCTGCTTCCTCATCGGGGGTCCTGTAAGGCATGATGAGGAGCAACTCCCCAAAATAAAAACAGATCTTTCTGAACTTGGACCAGCTACTCCAGCTTCGTGTGATCTTCGGTGGACAGTCTTCACAGCTGTGCCCTGGCCAGGGGCTTTGACAGTAGAACTTTGTGGGAGCAACATCGGCTAAGAAGGACTTATGCATGTGTCGAAGACTATGTCTAGTTTCCTATATAGAGCACTTAATCGGCCTAATTACACAAGTCCCTCGAGTTCCAGAAAAATCCAGGTTCTAGAAAAATCAAGCAAATTTCACCTCATCTGCACCCCGCCGTATCCATCCCATGCACACAGCACTCCTCGTCTTACCGGTCGTTTGTAGAAGTTTATAGAAGTTCCCCTCATTGCCTGCCCCAGTCGGCTCTGCACACCCCTCCCTTCCAGCACCTGTGCGGATTTCCCTCCTGCATCCTGCAGGGCAGACGACAGAGGGCGTTAGCGGGGAGGGAAGACTTCTGAACTGCTCGGTTTCGTCTTGTTTTCTTCTCTTTTCTCTTGTATGTTAGTGAATAATAAAAATGATAATTGTAATAATGATGAAGGCACATTATTGAACATAGGTTATTACCTGCCAGGTACTTTTCTAAGCATTTTATACATAGTTCATTTGTTTTGTCTTTTGTTTTATTTTGTTTTTGAGACAGGGTCTCGCTTTGTAGTCCAGGCTGGCCCTGAGCTCTCTAGGTAGCCCAGGCAAGTCTCGAACTCAGCCATCCTCCTGCCTCTGCCTCCCGAGTGCTGGGATGACAGGCGTGAGCCACCACGCCCGGCACTGTGGTATGTGGCATTGATGGCTGGTGGGCATAGTCTCCACGCCCAGCATTGTATGTGGTTACTGTGATCCAACTCAGGACCTTGCGCTTGCGAGGCAGGCCCTGGAACCACTGAGCTAAATCTCTGGCCCATAATTCATTTGTTTTGTATATTAATTCATAAAGCAAATTCTATTTTACGGATGGGAACACTGTGGAACACTTAAACTACCTTTCCTAAAGGTACGTGTGACAGTGTACTATAGAGTGTTAGTAAAATAGATGAAGTTTCTCTCACCCGCATACACACTTATGCAGAGAAAAAGGTAAGTCTTAGAAATAATTAAGGCTTATAATCACACCACCATATACACAAACACATATTGTACTAGGCAAAATGTTTTTAATTCAGCTTTCTCACTTTATATTTTGAAAGCGTGATATCATGCAACGAATATAGATCTTCCATCACTTTTTCCAGCTTTTAACTGGAAAAGTTAATTCCAGCTTTTAACTGGAAAAGCTAATTTATTTTGAGCTGATATATAAAGACTGCAATACATTATCATTTTAAACTGATACATTGTATTCCATTGTGCCAAGATACCATAATGCGTTCAATGAATGTCTTATTTTTAACAATAATATACTATTCTAACTTCTCTTATTCTAATACAGATAGTAACATTTTGAACATGTATCTTTTGACCTTAGATTAAATTCTATGTTGATTTGTTACTTCTAAGGAAATACTGATTTTCAGTTTGGATCCTCTATTGCCAATCTGTTCTCTAGAGATTTGTCATAGCAATTTGAATTTACACCACAGTATATGAGAATGTTTACTTACTTATGCCCTTGCCAACACTGTGAACTATCAATATTTTTCATCATTTTCCCCCTACTATTAAAGAAATGTCATCTCACTTGTGTTTTAATTTGTTTCCTTGATAGTTATGAAGTTCAGAAGTTTTTTAAATGTTAAAACTTTAGGTACATATTCTATGAATTACCTGTGCTTTCTACTGGAATATTTGTTTTTTATTGATTTATGTGAACACTTCAGATTAAGGACATTAAACCTCTGTTTGGAGTATCTTTTACAGATAATGGCTCACAGTTTGTCTTTTAGTGTTTCTTGTAGAATTAATAATGTTAATTACTTTTAAGGTAAATGAGTGGGTGAGAGTTTGCTTTTTCTACTTACAAGTTATAAACATTCCTATAGTCAGAGGCATTATTAATCTCTTCCTTTCAGCCAGCGTTTACTGCTCATTTTAATCTTTCACCATGACAAGATTACATCAAAACTTATTTGTACAACTTGATACGTTAATGCTTTCTCATTTTCAAGCAAAACTGAGACATTTGGGATTTATTTTTGTATAAGTTATGGTATAAGTCTTGAGTTTGTTTTTTTCCAAATATTTAATCTATTTGCCCCCATCATATTCTATTGAAAATCCATTTAAAAGTCAATGCTTTCCATAATATTTTAAGCTGACACTATTAAATATACACAAAATTATTTTACAAATTTAACTCAGTTTCTGCATTTTTGTTTTAGTTTTACAGATCTGTCTGACAACTTTGGTACCATACCACAGTGATAATTTAATTTCCAGTAGTGTAAGTCAATCTCATTACTCATTTTTCTTGGTCTATTCATGACTATTCAAACACAATTATTCTTCTAAATTAACTTTAGAATCATTTGGTCAAGTTCCAAACAAAAAATCTCATCAAACTTTAATTGGGATTGCATTAAATATATAAATTAATCTGGAGAGAAATGACATCTTTAAAATATTGAAGCTTCTAATCCAGAGCATGGAACAGCTCCTGATTTATTAACATGTTTTATGTCCCTAGCTTAAGTGTGTGATATTTCTAAGATAGGCCTGTCATGCTTCTTTTTTATTAAATGTTTCATTTTATTGGTACATGTTTGCAGCCCATAGTGATTACACTGTTTGTGGGGCACTGGCATATGTACAGGACACATCTTTCCTAGTTTCTTTATCTCTTTCCTTTCTGCCCTTGATCCCTTTCTCTATATTTTGTTCTGCTTCACTTTTGCAAAAGACCCATCTCTGTATTTCCTATTAGCTATTCTTTCATGGTTCTTGTTAAGATCCATCCTTGTTATTTTATATTTTTGTTGCTATGGGTAATGAGATTTTTTTCTTTCTGTATTTCTAAATGGCTGTTTCTGCTATACAGAGAAGCTTGATTTTATATTAATTTGGTAACTGTACATTTTATTCAGCCTTTTTATTAGTCATATTTTTGAAATGATTTTTGTTACTGCTAGACAGACCTTAATTATCAATAAATAATATTTATTTTATCTCTCTCCTATATTTACAGCATTTATTCTGATTTAATGACTTTTGACACACATGGGGTGAGCAGGGCAAATTTTGGGGAAAAAATCATTTAAAATGATTCTAAGAAAATGTATGATCGTTTTCTTTTCAAAATAAGTTTCTAAACCTGCCTCAGCTTGCCATTCAACTTTCCCTAACTTTGCTCTAGCTACAGGGGTTGATTTCATAGTGCATTTGATTCTTAAATTATTTTAAAACTTTAAAAGTAAAGGAAGCTGGACATTCTATATCAGTCACGGTGTCTGAAGTCTGAGCTTGGTGAGGGCCTGGTTCTTGGTTCAGGCCAGGGCCGTCTTTTCCCAGGTTCCTCACACGGTAAAGTAAAGCGAGATCTCCCTGATAACTCTTCCTCTCCTCTCCTCCTCCCTTTTCTCTCCCTCCTTCCTCCCTGCTCCGTGTCGCTCTGTTGCTGTCTCTGTCTCTCTTTCTCTCTCTATCAGTCTGTCTGTCTCTCATTCATTCACTGATCTCATCCATGTGGGCCATGTGTTCATGATCTAATCGTCCCTCAGAGGGATGACTAGGATGATTACTGATTTATAGGAACACTTCAGATATTCTTCAAATAGTCTCACTTCCAAATATTCTCAAATTGGGAGTAAGTTTCAAGGCACAGATTGGAAGAAGGGATATAGTTATTCAGGCTATAGCCCATAGTTTATTATTTTTAAATGCCTATTCTCTTTTTAATATTTTATAGGAATCTGCTTCTATATTTATAAATACAATTTTCCCACAGAGTGTGTGGTTAGACCTTTGTGGGATATGTTCTGTTCTTGTTATTTTTTTAGCGAGTTCATGTTAGCTTCATAAAAGCAGTTGGGAGATATTTTTGCCTCTATCATTGCTCTAGAGAAAAGTAATACATTTCCAATAGTCTATTTTCAGCATAAAATACACTTAAAATACAGAAATATTAGTTTCACAGATCCTATTCAGTAATTTATGTTCAGGAGTCAATTTTTATTATGGCGATTATCTACTTTTTTTTTTTTTTTTTTTTAGAAGAGTCTCGCTTTGTAGTTCAGGCTGGCCCTAAGCTCACCATGTAGCCCAGGCAAGCCTGGAACTCAGCAATCCTCCTGCCTCTGCCTCCTGAGTGCAGGGATTATAGGCGTGAGCCAGCACGCTCAGCTACTTTGTTTTATTTTAAGAAACTTTATTTTTTTAAAGAGTAGCCTTAGATTTATTGAAAAGCACTAAGATAATATAGATAGTGCTTCAGTATGCCACATTCAGTGTCTCCTATTATTAATAACTTCCATTTGTATGGAATATTTATTACTTTTAATGTCTGATATTGATACATTCTTATTAACTCCATTATTAAGTCTGTATTTCTTTCAAATTTTCTTCATTTTTATATATTGACTTTTTTCCAGAACCCTGTCCAGAACACCACATTGCATTCAGTCATTTTATTTTCTTAAGCTCCTCTTACAGCAAGGGACATTATCCAGCATTGTTCAAGTCAGGCTTTTCATAGAATGTTCCTCCGCTTTGCCAAAGGCTTTCTCCCGATTAGACCGGAGTTTACCGGTTTGGGGAAGAAGACCCCAGAGGAAAAGCATGACTCTCATTGCTTCCAATCGCAGGTCTATTCCACCGATGTGACTTAGCATCCCTCTTCGACATGGGTGAGGAAACAGTCTTGTCCACTGGAGTACGATGTGTGTACACTTTATTTTGCCTTTAGTCTTAGAGACTCCACTTATTTCCATAATGACTTATATCAGCACATTTTTTCCTATTCCCTTCAGTAGGGTTTTTAAAAATACATTTATGAAACACTTGTTTCATCACATTCTGGCTGCCATCCTGGGCTTCTTGACTTCCTCAATGTCTTTAAAAATTTTCATGCATTAAGAGTCAGCCTTTGCCACATCAAGTTTTATGAGTTCGACAAGTTCATAATTTAGGATATTCATAATTATCCTACTATATAGATTAGTTTACTGCCCTGAAATATCTCCTGTGCTTCTCCTATCCAACCCTATGGATTTCCCTTTCATTCTGATAATCTTTTAAAAGCTATTGTTTGTTTCCTCCTTTTCTGGAATATCATGTAGTTGGAGTAACACCTCACTTTTTAGACTGACTTTTACTTGTAACATACATTTAGAATTTATTTATGTGCTTCCATGGCTTGGTAGCTCACTTCTTTTTATTACTAAATAATATTCCATCATATCGCTGTACCGTGGTATATTTATTCATCATCTGAAGGACAACTTGGTCACTTTTAGCTGTTGAGAATGACAAAGCTGCTGTAAACATGTGTGTGCTAATCTTTGCATGTACATAAGTTTTGAAATCATTTAAGTGAATAACAAGGCATATGGCTGTTGGATATTACCGTGAAGCCTTGTTTAACTCTGAGAAACCACCGGACCATCTTCCAAACTGAAGGTACCCTATTCACATACATAGCCCAGCCAATAATTAGTATTATTAATATTTTAGATTTTAGCCGCTCTGATAGGATCATAATAGTATCTCATTATTGTTGTAATTTGCAATTCCTTAGTGAAAAACAATATTGAATATCTTTTCATGTGTTTGTTTGCCATCTGTATATCTTCTTTTGTGAGGTTTCTGCTGGCAGTGAATTCTTTTAGTTTTGTTTGTTTGAGGAAGTCTTTATTTCCTCTTCTCTTTTGAAGGATAATTTTGCCACCCATGGAATTCCAGATTGATGATTTCTCTTTTTTTCTTTCAACACTGTAAATATTTTACTGCTATCTCTTATTGTTTGGCTGCTTCCTGACAAGAACTTTTATAATAATTCTTACTTTGTTCTTCTACAGGTATTATTTGTTAAATTTTGTTTTGTTTTGTTTTGTTTGTTTTGTTTTGAGCCAGAGTCTCACTTTGTAGTTCAGGCTGGCCCTGAGCTTACTATGTAGCCCAGACAAGCCTCGAACTCAGCAATCCTCCTGTCTCTGTCTCCCGAGTGCTGGCATGACAGGCGTGAGCCACCAGGATCGGCACTGTGGCATGTGATATTGATGGCTGGTGGGCGTGTGTCTACACGCCCAGCATTGTATGTGGTTACCAGGGATCAAACTCAGGACCTTGAGTTTGCGAGGCAGGCGCCAGAACCACTGAGCTAAATCCCGGCCCTGTTAAGTATTATTAGTAATATTAGTTAAATATCTTTAGCCCCTTTCTCATCCCTAATGTCAACCACTTTCGGTTTTCACCTTTGTGCGCCAGCTGCATTGCTAAAAGAATGTTAATATTATCAAATAAAAAGTCAATGAATTTGTCAACTCTGTTTCCTCTCTTCCTGTCTAGGTTTTGAATCTTCTACTTTTCCTAGGTTTTATTTGTAACTTATGTTTTCCTTTCCTTAAGTTAAAGTCACAGCTTGTTATAGTTCTTTCATCAGTATTTATCATTATATAAACCATTTGCCTTCTATTATTTACTCATTAAATTTTTACATTTTTGCTGCATTGTAATTGCTATAAAAATAATTGGAGAAAGCAGTTTAACTTCCTTTTTGACACAGAAGTTACTTTGGAGAGGGATTCCTTGTTTTCCACTTCCAAGTGAATTTAATTTTTTCCTCTCTTGCTTTTTCTCTTAATGTCTAATTTTACCACATCGCAAAGTTAGATTGTAGAATACACAGTCTCAATCCTGGAAAATGAGGTTAGATTTTCTTTATGGCCTAAGATATATGCACACGTTCACGAAAATGCTATTGTCTCCTTACTTTCTTGTTGCTGTGACAAAATATTTGACACCCACAAGTTAATTATTATTAACTTATTATTTTGGCTCAGGGTTTAGAAATTTCAGCCTACAGTCAGCAGGACAGCATGGCAGAGAGCACCACAGAGGAGAAACAGTCCATGACATGGCAGACAGGAAGCAGAAAGAAGACTGCTGATTTAGCATAGCTCTTGGGTGGATGGTGGATTTACTGTGGAAAACTTTTTAAATTTACATTAAACTTTATATTTACCCTTTATAAATGTTAAGATGTTAGCATTTGTATGTGAAAAACTACCGTCTTTATCACTGTTTCCTTCTTTATTACATTTCTCCAATAAGTAAGGGCTTCATTTCTCTTAGTTTCTCAGACATGGCGAGAGTTACCTGAGAATTTTCATCATAATAAATGTATATGCTCGTACTTTCTACATCTTTTTTCCCCCTAACCTAATATATGCATAGTTGTTTCTGGTTTAGAAAGATTTGTCATAATTTCCTTTCAAAATTCTAAAGACATTGTTCCACTGTCTTCTGACACTGCGGGCTACAGAAAAAGATGTGGCTAAAGTAAATTTTTTTTTCTTTTTAAGATACAAGGTAATTTTTTATGTTTAAGACACAAATTTCACTTTTTTCTCAACTATGTATAAATTTGTCCTAAACTATACAAGCCAAGAAATGAGAAAGCCAAATAGTCCTAGGAGACTTGTAATCTAAAACAAAATTAAATAATATAATGCATCACTCTCCCATTTCCTGGTCTACACAGGCAACTACTTTTGATGTTTTTAGCAATGTTTTAAAATTGGCTAAATTTCCAAAACTCCAAGTAGCATGGATATTCTGCTATTTGAATTCTGAAAAGCACTTAACCAACTCGTATTTTAGCTTTTTAACACCACCCACCCCATTGTTGTACGCCCGGGCTTTGATGAGCTGGAGCGCTCTACGGGGACATCGGGGTTTTGGGTTTCCTCACTAGCAGTTTGCGTCCTCTGTTTTCTTCTGTCAGCTGTGCCCGTAATTGATGGAGCTTGACCATATACCTCCCAGCTTCTCCTACTACTGTTTGCCACCGCATTTTCCTTTGTTGTTTTAAACATTATTTGATTGTCATTTTCATGAAATGTCAAGAGGAAGTAAAACTAAGAGCATGTATTTAATGTGTCAGTTTTGGTCAGAAATCTTTAGTTATTTTAACTTTGAAATGCGTATCTCTTCTCAACTCTACCTAGGTTAGGATTTTCATTCCACAGATTGAAATATTTCCTTTGTGCAAGCTGCTTTTTTTTTTTTTTTTTTTTTTTTTTTTTTTTTTTTTTTTTTTTTTTTTTTTTTTTTTTTTTTTTTTTTTTTTTTTTTTTTTTTTTTTTTTTTGAGACAGGGTTTCTCTTTGTAGCTCATGCTAGCCCTGAGCTCACTATGTAGCCCAGGCAAGCTTTGAACTCACAGCAGTACTCCTGCCTCTGCCTCCCAAGTGCTGGGATTACCGGCGTGAGTCACCACACCCAGCAAGAGCTGCTCTTTTTGGTTTTCTGTATGCTTCACTTCATTTTCTATAATCCAATTGTAAATGGATTATATCTCTAAGATCAATAGATTCTTCACTTCTATCAACATTTTGCTTATCATTTCCCTCTGCTTTAATTTCTTCTGGATTCTGGGATAATTATTCTATATCAACTTAACTTTCTGCGATATTTAATCAAAAATCTATTATTCTGTTTTAAATATTTCTTAACCACATTTTAAACCTAGGGTTTCTTTTCTAATCTCAGATGATCCTATTTTGATAGACAAATTGTCCTCTTCAATCTTCCTAAGAACATCAAAGTTATTTTAAAGTTTCTTATTAGTTAATGGAATCTATTTCATAAGGGAATATGAGTTCTGACTCTTTTTTTTTTTTTCTGAGACAGGGTCTCACTTTGTAGTTCATGCTGGCCCTGAGCTCACTATGCAGCCCAGGCAAGCCTCCAACTCATAGCAATCCTCCTGCCTCTGCCTCCTGAGTGCTGGGATTACAGGCATTAGCCACCACGCCCAGCCTTGTGGTATGTGGTTACTGGAGATTGAATTTGGGACTTTAGGCTGACCAGGCAGATGCAGGAACCACTAAGTTAAATCCCTGGCCCTGAGTTCTGACTCTAAGGAGTAATCCCCTTATATTTGTACCAGTGAATATTTTTATTTGCTTTTGATGTTTCCCTATTTGGTTAATTTTTGAAGATGTGAGGTATTCTGGGAAAGAGCATGGTATCTTATTTGGAAGACACTGGACATGAGTAAAATGCACAAAATCGTGGTACCTTACCTAACTGTAAGAGCACAGTCATGATGGGGAAAAGGATGGAAGGATGGAAATGGCTCAAATCACACCACCACCCTCAGCAGCAAAGCACTCTGAACAAGCGCCAGACTAGCTGACACACCCTGGTCTAGTTAGCCAAACCTCTTCCCTTCTTTGTGGTGCAACTCCAGACACAGTCCTTTGATACTTTCCCTAAAAGTCTGTGTCTATCAGCAGTAATGCAAAGTCCTAACTCTCTTGGTAGCTTTGTTTTTCATGACAACTGGTATGATTTGGATGTGTCATTCACAGAATTCAAGTGCTGCCTATGTGATGACTTTAAAAGGGAGGGTTTTTTGCCGGGCGTGGTGGCTCACACCTGTCATCCCAGTACTCGGGAGGCAGAGACAGGAGGATTGCTGAGTTCGAGGCTTGCCTGGACTACATAGTGAGCTCAGAGCCAGCCTGAACTACAAAGCGAGACCCTGTCTCAAAAAATAAACAAAAACAAAAAACAAAACCAAACAAAAAAGGGAGGGTTTTTAAGAGGTATCCGGGCCATGATGCTAGCTCCCTCACTACTGAGATTAAGGTCCTTAAAAAGAGTGTCCTGACATCATTCAGCTCTTGCCTACTGCCTCCCTCCATCTGAGGACACAGTTTTCCTTCTCTCTGGAAAGTAAAGCAATAAAGCACCATCTTGAAAACAGAATCAGCCCTCACCTGAAAAACGTACCTGCTGCCTAATATGATGATGGTAGGCCTCTCACTCCTCAGAGCTGTGAGAAACAAATGTATGTTCTTTTTGTTCAAAAAATTAAGTAGCTCAAGTCCTTTGTTGTAGCAGTACTAACATATAAAATGGTATCTGTTTTCAGAGTTTCCAGAACCTAGAGAATATTGGCTTTTCCTTTATAAGTATGGTGACAAAAGTCTGACCTTGGAAGTAGAAATTGAAAGGACAGACAACAGAGTCTTCCTACAAAAGTTGGACGTTGAAATCATGTCTCTTAGAAGACGGTGTAGGAGAAAATCTAGATGCTGTTGCAGTTGCGGATGACTTTTTGGATACCACATGGGTGGGATGCATGAGAAAAACATGTTAATAAACTGGACTTCATGAAAACTAAAATTTCTGCTCTGCAGAAGACACTGGCAAGAGACTGAGAACAGACTACAAACTGGAAAAAGATATACTTGCAAATGATAAGTCTGAGAAGGGACTGTTGCCTCAAAGTTACCAAAAACGATTCAGTCTCAACCATAAGAAAACAAACAATTTCTTTTTAAAATGGACCAAATATCTCAGCAGACACTTAACCCGTGAAGACATACAAATGTTGTGTAAGCATGAAAGCATTTCCACATCCTACGTCATGGAGGCAAGGCAAAGTAGAACATAAGATACCCCTGCAGACTGGCCTATGAGAATGACCAAAATCCAGGGCACTGACAACACCAGGTCCTGGTAGGGTTGTGGAAGAACTAGGCTCCTGCTCATCCCTGATGAGAATGTATAGTGAGTGGTGCACTCACTTTAGAAGGCACATGGGCCGCTTCTGACAACACTAAACATATTTAACTACCTGATTCTGCGATTGTTCTAGTTTTTATTCAGCCAAAAGAGTCCAAAGTTTTTACTGACATAAAAATATACACTGATATTTATAACAATTTTATTCAGAATGACCCAAACTGGGATGAGACCAATACATCTTCCAGTGGGTGAATGGGCAAACGTGCTACCTCCAAGGGGTGGACTATTATTCAAGGCTAAAAAGAAATGCACTGTCACACCATGTAAAAACAGGAAGGAAACAAACACACAATACTGTACGAGGGAAGTCAGTCTGGAAGATTACATACTGTATAAGCTCAACAATGTGACAGCCTGGAAAGGCTGAAAATATGGCGACAGTTAAAAGATTGATGGCACGCAGAGACAGAAAATGGAGTGATGAAATAGGAAGAGTGTAGCATATTTTTAAGGAGCTAAAACTATTTTATATGCTATTATAATGGTGAATATATGTCACTTTTTAATCTGTCAAAACCCACAGTATATACAACACAAATGCACACTAACAGTATCACTCTGGTAAGGGATATTGAATATAGACTACACATAGCCAAAGCTGAGAATATATGGAAATCTCTAATCCCTGTGCTTTCTGCTCAGTTTTGCTGTGAACCTAAAAGTTAATTTAGAAGTAAACTCTATAAAACCGATCCCTGAATTCCAAAGAAGAGTCACCTTTGGAAACACTGACCTGGTTATTTAAATTGACTGTCTTGTTTCCAGAAGCAAAGTTTATAATGACACTGTGGATCCCAGTGTAAGGACCTGGAATAGCTTGAGTTATTTACCAGTTTAATCCTTATGAATCAACAAATGTGTTGCTGAGTAAGACGGAACACCCTGAGGGCCATTTTAAGTCTAGAGAGACTTCTCTAGCGCTTCCTTTCATCTCTTCCTCCACAATCCCAAGGTAATCCTCCCTGGTAATGGTTCTAGCTGTCAGGCCCCCAGCAGAGGGTGATTGAATTTGCATTATAATTCATTGCCATCCCTGGGGCATGTTTCCCAACAATCCTCATCAAAGCTGTTATTTACAGGTCAGATGGTGGAGAAATGATTACACATATTTAAGGACCCCAAATGCAGATTGTCAAATTATCTCTGCAGCTGAAGGAGGGAAGCTGAGAAGGAAGGAGACAGCAGAAGAAAGGAAGGGAGGAAAGGAAGAGGAGGGAACTCTTCATAACCTCCTTCTCTCCTTCCTGTGGATACACGGGGGAGTGGGGGGCGCCCCAGGATCCGCAGGTCCGTTTGTGAGGTTTGCACTGTGAACTCCACGGCTGACAGGCCCTGGTTCTCCGGCACAGCCCTTACTCTTGTGTTTTCTCCTCCCCCTGCGCTTTCCCTCGCTTCCCTTGAGACCGTCCGCGGAGAGACGGTCGTGGCGGTGTGCGCTCTCGCTACAACCCACTGACTCCCGTTCCAATAAGTTTTCAGGGAACAGAACAGCTCCTGGTTCAGCTTGGAAACGTGGGTTGTTTGAACACCAGTTCTACCATTTTCATTACATTGCCGAGCTACTGAGATCTTCAATAACCCCTGTCATCTCCAACGCCAACACTTTGGAACTACGAGTCCTTGGGAATCACTTATTCTTATAGCAAGAGGCAAGAACAGAGAACTCGGAAAGCAAAAAGGGCTGAGGCATAAGGCACACAGATGCCACTGACCATGAAGCGCAAATGGGGCCTGCCCCTGACTCTGGGCAGCAGTGACTGTTGTTGAGCTTTCTTATTTTCCTCAGCTCTTGCCTACTCTGAACGTCTTCCAACTTCAAAAGTCCAGCCTCGGGACGCAGACCCTCCGCTGCGGTTTGCGGGCTCAGCAGCTCAGCTTTGCCCAAGGGCTCTCCCTCGGATCGGCTGACTTTCCCTGGAGAAAGCCCTCTGCGCTCTAGGCCTGTGTGCTGGAGCCAGAGGCAGGAGTGCGAGGAGACAGGAGGGGTGAGTGACCCCTCGAGCACGCCCTCCGAAGGCAGGAGCCTTCCAGATCTTGAGGCCCAAGGAAAGACTGTACAAGCCGTTCCGGGCCTGTTATCTCACTCGTGGGGAAGGGAAGACTGTACTGTGCTTCTATCTGGATCCCAGCGGACCCGTGCCAGTGACGGGGAAATTCATCCCTTTCCTCCATGTCACGCCTGCTCCCAGAAGAAGAGGGAGAAGGTAAGAGGATGCTCTTTCCCACTTGGGGCTACCAAACAGAGCCCCAGGCCTTCCCCTCCCCCGCGGAAAGCGCTGCTCTAAGAGGCGCCCTCACACCTGCCTGCATTTTAATTAATATCATCCCACCATCTATCAACAGCAAGTCAACATGCTTCACACCAGGGGAGAAAAACAATCCTCGCCTTGTCAGCCCTGCCTCTCCGGAGCAGCTGAGGGTCTCCACCCCCCCTGACTCTCTGCCACCTTCTTCTCCCCGGGGGCTGCTGACAGGGTGCGGTGATAGCTTTGGCATCAGAAGGTGGCAGCATGGGAATGTGGCAGGTTGGTTTGGGGCCTGGGCGGCACAGTCACTCCGAGCCAACCCGGCTCAGGACTCGGCCTCCTCAGGGCAGCACCGTGTGACGGGAGCGTCTCTCTCCACCTTAACGGAGGCCACGCGGGGAGCGGAGGAGGGCAGGGCCTCTCTGAGGTCCACTGCAGACGCGGAGCAAACCTGGGCAAAGGAGCGCAGAGTGGCCTGTGGGTTCGGGGTCCTCTCTCCTGTCTTCTCTGCACTCGTGCCCTTGAGATCTAGCTCACCTGGCTGTACGTCAGAGTGCCATCCCAGAGACGCTTTGACCTTTCCCGAGACTCCAGACGAAGACAGGAGGTAGAAACAGGTGGCCCTCGTGCGGGAGTGTGTTTGTGCCTGGGCAGCTGTGTGTTCTTTGTGCACCCACAGCAGGTGTACGTGTGGTGTTAGGAACAGTGTGCGATGGAGTGTGTTCTGGGGTCTAAGAGCGATGCCCTGGGAACCTCCATAGATGTGCTGCATCCCATCCTGGAGACAGGACGTCAGTGAGGGTGACACAAACCAGGCGACCCCGGCCCCACGTGAACCAACCAGCTCTGAGAACCGCTTTCTTCGCCTGTCAACAGGCAAAAAGCTAATTCGTTGACACGAAGTATGGAAAACCCAGGATGGCACTTCCCACTCGGTAAATGCTCAAGCATCTCTATGTACTAACTAGTTCTAAACTCACTGAATCAGCTTTTCATCGATCTTTTCCATGGTGATGAGGACTTGGTTACAATTTACTTTCTCTGCAGCTTAGGAAATATTTAGTCCTTTGCAGGAATTCCTAGGAGCCCTCACCAAGTCTTAAGGATCGCTTCCCTTTAAGTGCTCATAAAGACTGTGCTTTTAGCAGGAGGAAAGGGTATAAATGATGATACATGTAAGGTGCTTCCAAAGCCCGCAGAAAAGAACTCCACTCCTCGCTCATCACAAGGATGTGAAGACATGTTCTTTCCTGAGCCTGGCTCCCTCTCCTGATTTTCTTTGCAAACCCCTAGGTTCCGGAAAATCTCCATCTGCCTTTAAAGCTGGCTTCTATTATCCTTATTAAAGAAAACCCCACTCAGCTGGGTCCTCAGCTACTTAGTAACAATTGTCCGATTTCCAGTCTCACTTCCTTTTATCACAGAATTGCCTGAGCAGGTGGTCCTCAGTGACTCCTCTTTTCCTCTCAGGATAATGCCTTCCTTTGTGCTCAGCCTGGCAGGAGAGGCTCTCGTGTGGATGCTGCCGCCTAAGGACTCCAGGACTCGAGTCTTTGCCAGCCCTGAGATTTCCCTCCTGGTGACTCTAATGGAGGTGCCAGGCCTGTCCTAAAGGACACAAGCCAGAGAAGCGGGTCAGACTGGGGCTCCCAAATAAAGCGGAGCCTGGAGAGAGCGATAGGGGGTTATCCAAGACCGTAAGGCAGGACGTCAGGAGACAGGCGAAGAGGGACTCGGCTGTACCTCTAGGTTTCCCGACTGTGGTGGAGACAGCTTGTGGTCTCCCAGTTTCTGAGCCACCCGGTCCAACATAGGTGTCCTAACTCCTGTCGTCCCATTATGTTTCTAAAGAGAATTTTCTTTTCCCAACTGTCTCATTGTTTCTTCTCTTCCCACATATGCCCACCTCTGATCCTCTTTGATCTGACTCCCTTAGAAATAACTCTAAACTATGCGAGGAAATGCAAACTCTTCCTGGAGTAGGGAGATGATTACAGTGCACCACAGTGGCCCCGGGGCTGTGTCTGCATAGCCCCGCGTCTCAGCCCAGGAGCTGCAAGGAGCTGTCTGTATGGTACAGGAAAAGGGAGGAGAACAGAGGGACTAATAAAATCAGTGAAGATGACAAACACAAGACTGAAACACCTTATCCTTCCACTAAGCCCAAAGGTCTCTCCAAGTGAATCAAAATAATGGGAATGGTGGCTGGAACAGAGGCCGTCAGGGAGTTACTGGTGACAGTAGAGACAGGAGGTAGTGACGACTGTGGACGGGAGTGGTGGCCATAGTGTAATACTGAATTGACTGAAGACCGGAAGGGTGGTGCAGGGCTTTGATCTGGAACATTCTCCCTATTCCATGTCAGTCAAGTCCTACCCATCTCACTACAGATGGGAAAGAAACAGGGATTTTAGAGTCAGAATTCCCCCTGCTCTAAGCCCTAAAATATCTGACCTTTTTGTTTCTACAATTGCCCTCTATAAAATATGAGAATCAAAGTAGGTAAATTGGTATAGCTCTGTCACTTCGTAAATTATAAGATTTTAAGGTTTCAGGCTTGGTTTGCTTCCTGCTTTTTGCTAAATCCTCTGTTCCACAAATTTTCTTTTGGGGAAGCATTTGGGGAAGACTTGATGTTTAAACTATTCTTTTGGTATTAGCACTAACTACTGTGCTTACTTCAGTGTCCTGGTCTTGAGGTTGGATTCCCATATAGACTATTTTGTTTCAGTGCCTGGAATAATATCTCACGTACAATAGACATTCGATACATGTTTGATTTCCTCACCTTGCAGTTTCTTGGAACTTCCTACGTTCCAGGCTCTGACCTTGGTCATGGGAATGAAAAGATTGAAGCACCATTTTCTGTGGGTCCCTCCCTTCTGTGGGTTTCTGTGTAAGCCAGTAAGTGAAGCACCGTGGGATGAGTTCTCCTAACGCACATGTGAACAGACTGCAATAGGCTTGCTGAGGAAGGGACCCAGGCCCCATGCGAGAAGGAGTGTGTTAAGGGAAATGTTGGAAGGATGATTCCTGCCCTCCGAATGACAAGGTAAAGAAAACAGTTAGGCAAAGTGGACTGAAAGTGGACAGGTAGAAGTATGTACTAAAGGATAGTTGAACAACACACGGGCTGAAACTGAACTGTGAAGAGACTTAAATTTCAATTTACAGTGCTATTGGAGGATTTAGGAAGGAAAATATTACACTGTAGCATTTTCAGAAAGGCCCTGGATAACCAGGTAGAGAATGAATTTCAGCTCAACCACAGGATAGTCTCCTCAAAGCCCAGGCTTTCTGATGAGACCGGATGGGGGCAGCCACAGAAGGATGAGGGTGCAAAACAAAACTCAGGGGTAACTTCAGCAGAGGACCCTATAAAATGCAATGACTGCTAGGTCCAGTGGGCGAAGGATGGGGAAAAATTTGGACTGTTTCTAAACTTTCTTGCTGGGGTGAATGGAAGGGTCAGGGAAGTTCAGGACGAGTGGTGGAAAACGAGGTCACGTGTCTGTGTGCCTTTCGTCTCCGATTGTGCAGCGTACATTTAGGGAGTAAACTGGTTCCTGCTCATCCCTCCCTGTGCACATCTCAGCATCTCCGAAGGTTCCACTGATCAGAGCTCTGCAGAGGCCAGGCACAGGCTGGGGGAACAAAGGACATCTTACTGGTCCAAGAAGTCAGGGGCTGCCTTTCTCGATGACCAACTGCCTCTGTCCCAAAGAGACCCATAACCATTTTCCCTTAAAAGGCCCCCCAAAGGACTCTGAGCTTGATGGAGTTGAGTAGTGGGCTTTTATTTCTGCCTTAAAAAAAAAAAACTAAAAGCAATTTCCATTTTCTGCCTTTTGTTTCTTCATCCAAGCAAATGCCGGTGGGATCTGGCAACCTGAGTTCAATAGCCAGTCCTTTTGGTCTTTCAAAGGCTGTGAATGTACTAAGAGCACTCAACCCTTCTGAAGATATGCAAATCCGTGCATTTAAAAGATTTACATTCATCCTCCACAGGCCCTGAAATATAAATATGAAATACCCAGAACCTTGTCACTTCAGTAATAATTAAGCTGATGGCCTATTATGTTCGATTGCAAATCAATATAGTATCTTTTGGTGCCACTTGAGTTCTTGAGGGTTGGCATCGGGCCAGCTCCAGTTATACAATTGAGTCGCTGCAGCTGCCTGGGAAACTTCGCTGCCTCCCCATTCAGGAAGAATAGGCGGGTAACAATGGTGACCAGTCTCCCTGCAGTAATTGTGTACGAGGACACATTTCCAATGGGGTTTTTGTTCAGCAGGTGCTGTTATTTTAGTTTAATTTGAATTCTGAAATATGGAGGAGAGAAGGAGACCAATCTTAACAGCATCTAACCTACAGCTGTTCGAAAGAGGCCAGCAAACAGCATATGTTGCTTAGATGGAAATCATAATTGCTCATTCTCCCTGGGATGTTGGCCCACCGACGTGGAGCCTCCGAAATTAGCCGGCATTTTTTCCGGCATTTTCCCCAGTGACGAGGCCTCGGCAGAGTGTGGGAAGGACTGCTCTAGAGCGCTTCACTCCCCGGGAACCTTTTGCTGCGGCTCTGTCTCTTCCTTCTTCTCTTTCCTTTCTTCTTCTCCTTGGTCAGCTCAGATGAATTCTAGATGCTTCACAAAGAACATCCTGCATTGATTTTCTCAGCTGAGGCAGCTGTTCAGAGGCATGAGGAAACAGGCAATGGAGAGGGTAGCGGTGGGCCCAGGGCCAGGCTCCCCTGCGCAGAGGGACCCGCAGCCCTCGGTGAGGGTCCAGGCTGTTGAGGACAAGAACTAAAGTCCAGTGGTAAGAACAGCAGCGTCAATATGCGCTCTCTGCTATGGTTAAGAAGTAACGCCCACCCGATAAGCTCCTACACACACAAGCTCCCCGGGTGCTTTGTGCTGTTGGTTACGCCGTCGGACCTCCGAGGAGGCAGGTGCTCCCGCGTCATGGAGTGGGAAGCTGAGGTGCAGGGAGGTTCGAAGAAAACCCAAGGTGGACACCTGCTGGAACTGTAAAGAAAACCCTCTCTCCTGAAACTTCGTGCCCTTTGCCTGCAACCCTCTCCTCCGTTCCAGCGACGTCCTCTAGCTCCCTGGGTGATAAGAAGTCTCCAGTGATCCACTTCCTTCCGCCCCTACAGTGTACAGGAACCTGTTTCCATGACAAAGACTGAATTCCTCTGGTTGTGCTGCTAGCACCCAATGTTCCCGTGATTTCAGGCTTGGGTTTAGGGAAAATCACAAGTACAGCTTCCACATGCCTGTTTCCTTTCCTCCCATCTTCTTTTTTCTTAGTCCCTCCCTTCCTCACCTTCCTCCTTCCTTGCCTTCATATTTTCTTAGTCTCTCTCACAAGGCTGGTGCTGGACGAGCCACTTTGGAGATACCAAGATGCGTAAAGTAATCTGGGGCCTCAGCGAGCTGAGCCCTGCAGGGGTGTCCCCCAAAGAGTAGCAGAAACAGCTTCAGTGGGCTGCTCAGCGTGCTGAGGCCCAGCGGGGTTGAAGGCCCCTTAGCAGGCAAGGGGGACTGAGGCGGAGCAGAACGTATACAGGCTACAGGGACCGGATACAGCACAAGTCCCTGGTCCTGCCCCGCGAAGGGTCCACTGTTGTTAGAGAAGAAGAAAGTGACGCGCTGGGGAGCTCACAGTGGCTTCAGGTTCAGGCGCGGGACGCACATTTTGTGCGAGGTGTGACACCAAGGGGGACACAGAGTATGTGCCGCCCACAGGTCTGTTGTTAGCCCCTCCTGTCTTGGGATACCGGGGACTTTCTCGCTTGTTCTGGGGCTTGACTCAATGTCGCTGCCGTCAGAACTGAAGGCAGTTCCTAAGCTCAGCACCCCAAGGCCCACAGCGGCTTCTGCTCTGCGAGGCTGCTGGGCCCACCCCTCGGTGTTAGGGGCTGTCGGCTCCTCGGCCTGATGTTCATGTTCAGCTAATCCAAACTCAGCCTACAGTGTTCCTGTGGCGGGAGAAGAAGAGCCTTGAAGCCATTCCAGGGCCAGACTTATCCCCCGGCCGCTTGTCTCATCGGACCTGGACTCCAGGGCGGTTACAGATCCCACAGCCAGGAGCTTGTCGTTGGAATCAGATACATCCGGGCCTTGAGAGGAAGGAAAAGGCAGGGCCAGAGACGCGGACTTGAAAGTCACCCCGCTTGGAGCTGGAGCCTGATTTTTCACTTCTGGCTGCGGAAGTGTCACTTCATTGTTTCATCTGCAAACGAGGGGCAACAATCTGTAATGGATATGGTTAGTATGATGTTTAGAGCAATTAATGCACATAAAATTTAGCACAGTAATGCAGTATAGCAGTAATGGCGACTGTGGTAATGACATTAGCAGACTCTGAGACTTGGAAAAGTTTCTGTACACCCATTTCAACTGAAAACTGGAGCAAATGATATCTCTCTCACAGCTGTGATGATGTTAACAGATAATCCAATTCCACAGACATCTACTGAGCACTCTGAACATATGTGCAATTGCCTAGAGCCCAGAATCTGTTGCACAGAATTTCAAACAATGTTAGATGAGTTTAGATTTGAAACGCTTATGGGTTAAGCAACCAGGTATTTTCCTCCATGATTCCTTCTTTGCAGACAAAGCAATCACTTTGTAGAGGAGGAAGCCGCACGGCAGAAGTGCACACTGTAGTGTAAAGCAAGAGTGGAAACCTCACTGTCTGTTTCACCATTGGATTCTCAAGGCCCAGCTAGCACCATGGCTGGTGTGACAAGTATTTAAGTAATTTACGTATTTCCTTATTAGATATTTACTGAATACATTGAAGAACAGTGCCAAACTGCCTAAGCCAAAGAGTGCTCTGGCCCCAGAACACTTCCTCTCCTAGCGGAAGTTGGTGGCTTTGGATAGGACAGTGAAGAAAGAAAGTCCCCCTTTGGTGGCCTCAGGGACACCTTGGATGGAGGAGATCTGGGCTTCCTTCGTGAATGTGGGAGAGTCTGCTCTGTAGCAGCAACTCTGTCTCCCTGTTTTTATTCTATGCAAGCCGGACAGACCCAGGACATCCGTGGGTGGGAATTTATTTTGGCAGTTCAAGCAGTAAAGGAAAGCCAAGAGCCTGGCGTTCTTCAGTTAAACCCCACATGTTAATCTTGATATATTGTGTGTAATCCCAGAAAACGTTTTGATTTTAAGAAAGGGTAATCCAAGAAAAACCAGCTCCTGTGGGAGGCTTATTCTTGGCCTGGCCAGGCTCAGTAAAAACTGAGGACATACAAGATCTGGAGGAAACAGTCCTGATTCAGACACAGAAGTCATTTCTAGCTACCACGCATCGTGGGGAGGCGGAGCTCTTGATCTGCCAGTGCCTGAGGTGTCGGTGATTGCTTCGCCCTTTCTACCTGAAAGCTAGGTGCTGTGCTGTGAGTGTGACCCTTCTCATCCTTCCAGTTCACATGCTGCAGACTTCATGCCCACAGGGATTGTTTGGGAGGTGGGGTGGGATTAGTGGGAGGTATTCAGGGCGTGAGGACAGAGGTCTCCACAAGTAGATCACTGCTTCTCTAGAAAGGACTATAGTGGTGAGTTTGCACTCTAATACTCTTCTGCCTGGAAAGAACAGCGTACATTTCTCTTCTTCATTTATACGTGCTGCAAGAAGACCATCAGCAAATGCTGCTTGTCCCTTGATTTTGGACCTACACCCTCTAGACCTGAACAATCAATTTCCTTTATAAATTACCCATCCTCGAGTATTTTGTGATGGCCTCATAACACAGAATAAGGCAGTGGGCATTGCAATTCATGGGGGGGGGGAGGTATGTAGCCTCTGAAAAAAAGCTGAAAATGCCCTGAATGAGCATTTACTCTGGCAGAGCCTGTGGGGTAAGATCATGAAGATGAGGTTAAGAATAAGTTGCTACACTAGTCTAAGAATAAGTTGCTACACTAGAAGCAAGTCAGTTTGAGTTCCTGGGCCACAGCCCAAAGCCCTCAGCATGGTGACTATGAGAAGAGATTCATGGATTCTGCTGCTTGATGTCTCTTTTGTATCATCCCATCCTCCCACCACTCCTCTCATCTTACAGTTAGTAAATTAAGAAAGGATCTGCCATTTGGTTTTTGTATGGGTAATATTTTCATATTAAAATGATTTTAAATATCACCTAATGTCTATTCCTCTACTGTACACACACACACACACACACACACACACACACACATGCATGCACGCACTTTCTTCCCATCCACTAACTCCATATTGTAGTTAGGACAACTCTGCTTTGTCAAAGGTGGTTGACAAGGAGATAGCATCAGACAAAGCTGGACTATAACGTGCATTTTCCTGCTCCTGCTCCAGATCGACTGATTTTAATGCTCTACACACCACCTTCTACACTCAGACTCTCTTCTTTTCTTAATGTTTTGAGAGCGTGGCACTTCCAAATCATCTGTATTTTCTCCAGGATGATTTTTACTTGTCTGATACCCAAGAGACCAGCAGACTGAGAGAGATGTGCACCTATGAAATAAATTATCACAGCCCTCCCCCCCAAAACGAGATAGTATTATCATGGTATCTAGAGAGAATTATCTAATGAGATTTAAAAATGATTTAAAAATGAGTGTGTGAGAGATACATGAAGCAAAAGATAAATGTGCATGAAAACATATATAAAAGCATCTATAAGTACCTATGTAAAAACTGTGTATAATATAGATAGGATGTATAATATCTAATATATTAACTGCTTTTTGATGTGTAGAGGAAAATGCTTAAAATTCAATTTTAATTCTGTTGCTTCCGAGACTAAGGACTTTTACTGTGTAATCACCTTTCCGCAAATTTAATTTTCTCATTTAAGAAGAGGAATAATAACATCTATTTTCTAGAGTTTTGGTAAAGTATATGATCATACATTATATCAGGAGTGCTTTTGGTTTTACGTGAACAGAAACGTTCAGCCATAGTGATTTAAACACATCTAGCTTACTTTCCTCCCACACACGGAGATCTGGAGGCAAGCAACTGCTAGTGTTAACTTAGCTGCTCAACTCTGTTTGGGCTGATGTCTTCTAAATTCTCCTTGCCTTTATGCCTGCATTATGGCTACTGAAAGCCTATCACATCTGCAACTGGGTAGGGAGTGGTAAAGTGGGGGAGTATCTGTCAGGAAATCCAAAGCAGTCCTAGGAGCCCCACAAGAAACTTCCATTTATCATGTCCGGACTGGTACCATCTGGACATATCTGGTAGAAAGTTGGTTCTAGAGAAACAGAAGTTGGGAACTGGTCAACTGACTGTGTCAGCTAGCGTAAAGTCTCCAGTTAAGACACAACTGTACTAGTGTGGAATTAATACTTTCACTTTTCTTCTTTCTATCAACTCCTATGAACAGCAGGAGCTCTGGAATACAGTATCTGGAATACTTCTGTCTGGATCTGGGCTCTTTTTACACTGGGCACGTCCACAGAGGAAGTGGTGTGTTGGCCTCTATGTCATCTTGGGGCTGCCTCAGTCTCCTCCTTGCCGACTAACACTCAGACCCATTGAAGTTTTGGGGACTGCTTCCCTGCAGGTGACAGCTCTGCAAGCCGTGCTGGTGGAAGAGGATCAGCAAAGAGGCAAACAGGTTAGAGAGGAGCATTCTCACCTTGAGGGAGGCAGAATTATAGCAGAACCTCAGGCCTGGGGATCAAAGCAAGATGGGCTCCCATCCCTCATGTCTTTCTGCTTCACACCCTCTCTGTACTCAGGGCAAAGGCTGTTCCTTGGTCTTCTCCAATGTCTCTCTGTTCCTTGACCATGTACCTGTCGTGAGGATTATAGGGGCAGCCTCCCTCTGGGCTCCAGGGTAGCAGTCTCTCCTCTTCTGGCCACTTGAGTACAGAAGGAGCACTGGGCTTTCAGAGAACAGGAAAACTTATTTCTGAGGCTTCTCTTCCCATCCCAGCCATGCGACTATACCTCTTTCAGTCTCACTGAGCACATCTGTAAAATGGGAAAATCATACTATCTTTATGGAATTATTGTCAGGACTAAGATACTCAAGGGAAGGAGCTTCAGAGGCTCCTGGGTGACTTGATGGGGGTTTGAGTGAGGAAAGAACACAAGAAGCAGGTGGGCTTCCTGCCTCTCACCTGAATTTCCACAACCTGGCTCTACCCCTGTCTAGTTTCCTATGCTGGGCTTCTAGGGAAACATTTATGCTAAAATGGTTTTTAATCCAAAAAATAATAAACTAATAAGGAAGCCAGTTTATGTGATGAGCATAGATTCTATTAGATGTTAAATAAATATTGCTTATTTCTTCCTCCCAAGCTCCTTTTTTTTTAAAGACAGGGTCTTGCTTTGTAGTTCAGGCTGGCCCTCAGCTCACTATGTAGCCCAGGCAAGCCTCCAACTCAGCAATCCTCCTGTCTCTGCCTCCCGAGTGCTGGGATTACAGGCATGAGCCACCATGCCTGGCACTGTGGTATGTGGTTATTGATTGCCGGTGGGTGTGAGTCACCACACCCAGCATTGTATGTGGTTACCGGGATCGAACTCAGGACCCTGCACCTGTGAGGCAGGTGCTGGAACCACTGAGCCAAATCTCCAGCCCCCAAGCTCCTTTTTTTTTTTTTTTTTTTTTTTTTTTTTTTTTTTGAGACAGGGTCTCACTTTGTAGTTCAGGCTGGCTCTGAGCTCACTACGCAGCCCAGGCAAGCCTCGAACTGAGCAATCCTCCTGTCTCTGCCTCCCGAGTGCTGGGATTAGAGGCGTGAGCCATCACACCGGCACTCCAAGCTCCTTTTTTAAAAATGCCATTTCTCATGGCTTTTGCTTCATACACTTTTGAAAGTTAAAAAAAAAAAAAACACTAAATCCTTGCCAATTGCATCTAATTATGAGAACGGTTGGTCCAGTGATTCTGTGTGTTGAGATCACAACTCCGGTGCTTTTCTCTTAATCCATCAGTTCCAGATGACCATCCAAGGACTCATTTTTCTTTCATGTTACTTCTCTCTGCAGCCAGAATTTCCTGGACCTGCTTGAACTCCCATCCCTGGGCAGCTCCCTTTCTCTTAGCTGACCAGATAAATGGCCAGTAAGGTCTGGTTTCAGCAATGGGCACGGTTTTGCTAGAAAACAATTAAAGTGACCAAAATCTGTGGAGGACTAATAAATATTCACTCATTTGCCTGAGCAGATGCCAGTTACTGCAGAAGAAAAATATAGCAGTTGGAGCTAGGGACCTTGCTGTGGTCTAGAGCTCTGAGCAGGGCTGTCAGAAAATGGAATGAAATGGATATAATCTTGTTACAGAAAGGGCATCAGGGCGCAGAGGAAGGTGAGATGCGGGTGTACACATTTCTGTACCCATGTGAATACAAGACCCAGCAATGTCTGGGTGAATCTGTCCTCTCTTAGCAGAGAGGGTGGGGACTTGGGCGTGAACTCCTTGTTAAGGTTGGTAGAGTTCATCCTTGAGTCCCTTCTCCAGTCCCCGCAACGGGGCCCTGAGGTTCACGGTATTTATCAAGCGAGCCTGAGAGATGAGAGCTTCGGGGGGCCTGGTATTGAGTACTTCTGTGATCAGAGACTTTGACTCCTCTAAAGGATGGCATTCATGGGTAGCATTTATGGGTGCGGCCTAGAAAGATTCACACAGCATAATGGGTAAAACCAAAGATTTTAGAATCTCAAGGAGGAAACCACCTCTGCTGGAGGAGATTCAGGAAACTGTGGCAGAAGTGTCATTTAAAGGCAGAGTGCAATACGTGGAGGTGCTAACAGCACTTCAGGAACATGGTGTGAGCACAGGACAGGAGTGGGGAAGGTGTGGGTTATTGGGGGACAGCTGGAGTCCTAGAAGATCCTGGAGTCTGGAGACTGAAGACCAAGTCCTAGGCCAAACCTGCAGCTGCTCAAAGGCAAACTAAAGCTCAGAGCAGGAAAAGCTTGTGCCTAAATTCACCCGTCCAATGAAAGGATGCTGGTGATGTTCCAGAGTGGGAGCTGAGCAACAAATAAAGCACTAGAGGACCAGCGAGGCGAGTTCAGTCACCAACTAACTGAACTGCTCAAGTGTGAAGGAGACACAACGTCAAAGGACAGGCAAAGCATTCCTGGTAAAAGTATAAAGAATACCCTAAAGTTGAGATGAAAAGTTAGGAGCAGGGGAGGAAATTACTATGGGAAGACTAGGCATTGAGTCGGGCACTTGACACTCAAGAATAACTGCAGTGCCTATTTGTGATGACCAACTGTATGTCAGACATTTTACTTACATCATAGCTTAGCTTTAAAATGACCCTTCCAGGTACAAATTATTTCAATTTTGCAAGTTAGAGAACAGAGGGTCAAACTGATTAAATACCAAACCAAATCCATCCTGCTGTCAGGATCAGAGCCAGGAAGAAACATCAATACTGCTATCTCCCGTACTAATCAATTCCCAGCTTGTTTTGGTTATTTATTTAGTGTAGAATTACAGAATAATTTCTGTCTTACAAGAGAACATGTCAGAATTGTTCATTTGCCCGGTGTCACACAGCAAGAATGTAACAGGTCCTTGGTTAAAAGCATAGCTGATGCTTTTTATAATATCTTCTTCGCTCCTGTGAATTGAGTGGGTAAAACAGTATAAAGATGGAGTCCGGGGTGAGCATGTCCACTTGCAGGACCCTGAGGCCGCCTGCACTCGCTCCTCAGACTCTGTAAATGTGAAGTGCGCAACACCTCGATCTTGACTCCGTTTCCAATACTCAGCCCAGTGTCTTCGCGGGCCTCACCCCAAGTACCCTTCACTCTCCTACCCTGTCTTTCAGGTGATGAAAGTTTAGACTTTTGAAATTCTCTCACACCAGTGATGTAAGTAAGCTCTCTCTGTTGTTTCCTGGACACAGTTTTGTGCAAACCTGCTGGGTCCCTAATCTCTAAGAAGGTTATTTCATTCCTTGGAGCCTCAGTGTCTTTGTAAAATGGGTGCATCAATTTCTAGCTCAAGGACTGTGAACATTAAGCAATCTTAGTTAAGATTTTAGAGCAGTGGGTGACACATATCTGGCCCTCCATACTTAGTTACCATTGTTTTACCCCTGGCAGTAGATAGTGTGGTTATTAATATCACAATTTCCATCTCCCTTGGCACTTATTTAGTCCTAAGCACCCAAGAGCCACCAAACCTGCACGAGCTAGCCAGCACCCTACAGTTCTTTTTCTGATGGTAGGGACTTCCAGCAAGATTATTTTTTGCCATGTAGAAAGAAAGACTGAGCTAGAAGGGGGTAGTGTGGGGTATTCCTGAGCAGGGTCACCAGGAGTTCAGCAATAATTTGCAGAAGTGATGGTGGATGGAGGGAGGTAGACAGCAGATAAAGCATATGTAGCCCCATGGCCAAACAAGATTCTCTAGGGGAACAGATTTCTAAGAAGGAAACGAAATCTCTTTCCTCTCTGTCAGTCTCTTCCTTCCTACCTTGCCCTCCTTTGCTAACTCTGGGCTCCAGCTGGTCTGGGAGGCAGCTCACCTCTGCCTGGTCATTAACAGTTCATTTGCGTAAATACCCATCATCATTACTGCCAATGGCTCCTCAGGGCCCCATTGTATCCCAGGAACTGCAACAGCCATTCTCCTCTGACTGATGGCCCCTCAATCGGCCTTGCCACCTGCTAATGACTCCTGGGCTGGCAGCCCAGCTTGGGGGCAGCAGGCTATGGAACACTGAAGGAGGTCTGTGTTTCTCCTTGTGAGCTTCTTTGACTCTCGCAGCCCTGGAAACGACTTGGCCCTGAGAATGACACAGCCTGATATCCTCTAAGGAAATGAATTCTGACGGCATCTTCAGTGCCTTCTCTCTCAGGTCTCACTTTGTGGGAGCCCAGTCTGCTCAGGGCATAGGAATCTTGGTCTTTTGTGCCTATAAGATGCATCTCTTGAGTGTACATGTAGCTCTGAGGTCCAAAAGAAATCAGAATTCCCTCACTTGACCACCACATCATGCTGGGCAGTTTGGAAAGATTCGTTCGTTCCTTGTGTGCTTTTCCAAGTAGATAGGATTGGGCCCATTTTCCAGATAAGGAATCTGAGTGTCAGAGGATTTGTGTGAGCTTCCTACAGGCACAGAACTAGGACATGGTAATCAGTTTTCCAACTCAGTTTGGTCTGAATCTAAGGGTTCAGGGGTTCTCAGTGAGACGAACCTAAGGAATCTGCAAATTCAATAGTAATGGAGAGCTGAACTCCAACTGAGCAGGCGCCTGTACGATACAGTGTGTTTTCACTTCATTATGGAGACGTTTTGAATTTCTATTTATTTGAGGGTAATTCTACTTTTTTCTTGACTTGCTAATCCTCACCCTTTCACACTTGCTGTGTTACTTCCTAGGACAGTTAGGATGATTCTCATTGTTCTGAGAGGAAGGGGCTGCTCTTAGTCACAACAGTGTCAGACTTTCCCATACGCCAGACACTTCCTGAAGTTTCATAGGTGTTGAGTCAGTAGATACTTACAAGAAGTCTCGGAAGTAGTTTTTGTTATTATCCCCATTTACAGGTGAAGGAATGGAGACCAGAGAGGCGAATAACCTTCTCAGGGTCACCAGAGATAGTAAGCTCGAATTCATAAAGGACATGATGAGAGGGATGTTACTTTGAGGACACATTTCTGTGCCCCTGTCGTGGTCTGAGCTTCTCCTTCCAGCTCTGGTGTCGGTGATAGGAGCACACATCAGGGATCAAATTGCTATAGAGTGAAGCAGGTTTATGAACACCCAGAATCTGCCTGTGTTTTGGGGTGGGGGCGTGGCTCACTGGACACGTGACAGCAATGTTCAGGTCAGCTGACTGTCAGTGACAGAAAAAAAGCAGGACAGCAGCAGATTCTATGAAAGCTGCAAGATGCTGACAGTGCAGGCAGGTGGGTGGAGGTCATTAACAAGGAAGTGTCGGTTCTGGGCCTGATTCAGGGTCCTGAATCAAAAACGCATTCTGAAGAAAGGCCCAAGGCCCCATGAGTCAATTTCAGCTGTGACCTCTAAATCAGGACCAATGAACATCCCTGTCTCTGAATCTCACCTACCCATTACCACACTTACTTTTTTGTCTGGGTTCCAAATTTACTCATGTTATTCATTATTTATGGCACCGTAAAACTAAGGAATCAACCTCAAACTCCCTAAAGTGATTTACAAAAGTCTTCCACAATCCAGTCTTTGATTGTACCTTCAGTTTTATTAGTCCCCTCTTGCCATAATCCTTACATCATCAACACAATATTCTGTCCACATCAAGACTGGTTTCCTCTTACCCTCTTGTATTAGGTGCCCATGGTTCCTTCCTGTTCAACTATATGACATGCATTCACACTTGACCACTGTTATCTGGAGAACTATATTTTTCAGCTCAAACATTGCTACCACAGGAACCCCTTTAGAGCCAGCCCCAGCCCATTCTTGAAGTTCAGACCATGTTTCAAAATTCCTGCTGTGTCTCCTCTTAGCAATCAGTATTTTCCCTGTCTTGACCACCAGATAGTGATTGCTTCTTTGTGATGTATCTTACAGTCTCAGACTCATAGAGGCAAGTATTCTGTCTTTCTCATTATTGTATTGCCAGTCTCTGACACATAGTGGGTGGTCAAGCCACATCACTAAATGTTTGAAAGACTTTTGTGGTTTGCTTGTGAGATTATTTCACTTCTAGAATAATTCAGAGACCATACTGGACTCATGATAAGGACACAGAGCTGCCCACAGGGAAGGACCAAAGCAGATAGACCTATACTTTGACCTGATTGAAAATAGAGTTTTTGTGTCACTTGCTCCCAGATTGGAGTGGAGTGGTCAGGAAGCCAGGTCAGATAGTAGGCCTGGGAGGCACTTGGTGCTAGGCCCTGAGATCACACCCAGGCTGGGACCAGGAGGCCATGCTACATCTCCTCACATTCTCAAGTAGCTTCTTTCAGTACCGGAAGCTGAGGGCAGGACTAACACTGGGTCTGGTTTAGAGCTGATGCGTAATTGCTACCAAGTGTTTTTAGTGGAAAAATTGGAACTGTGGGAGTTGGCAAGTGGTCTCAAGGAAAGAGAAGTCCACAAGTGAGAGAGGACAACTAGAAGGAGGAGAGGAAGCTGAAATGTTCATCACAGACTGAGATAAAGAGCAACCAAGAGTCACAAGAGGTCTGTCTGTCTGTCTATCAATTATCTATCTATCTATCTATCTATCTATCTATCTATCTATCTATCTATCTATCTATCTATCTATCTATCTACCTACCTACCTACCTACCTACCTACCTCTTGTTCTCCCTCTCAGCTTTTTGAAGATGTCCTTCAGTGAGACCTCAAAAAGAAGAGTGAGCCTGACTAAGGCAAGACACAGAGCTGATGCTGCTAAAAATGCACCTCACATTCCTGCTTAGTCAGTGTGTGAGCAAGCCTGATAAGCCACTTCCTGCCTCTGAGCTTCAGTTTCCTTCTCAGATATTGGACCTAATGGGACAACTCACTTTCCGGTCCCCCTTCTGTCTCTGTTAGACAGAAGCAAATTTTCTTGCAATAAATTTTTCCTACTCAAAAAATAAAGAAAGAAAAAAGAAAAAACATTGGGCCTAAGATCTACAATGACCTAACCCACCCCACCATCCCACTCAGTCTGTACTTGTGCCAATTTTACACTTTTATCTATCCAACCTTCTTCCTAAATTCTACTCTGTAATGAGATGAAGAGGGTCTGGAGTCAGATTACTGGGATCTGCGCCCTGATTTTGCTAGTTATTCTTTGTCAGATATTGAGAAATGTCCTTGACTTTTCTGTCATTTTCCTCATGTATAAAATGGGAACTCATTTGGATTGGCTTTGATCTTGACTGTCCTCCAAAGGCCAGTGCATTAAAGCTTCAGTTCCCATGGTAATACTTTTGGAAGGTGGTAGAATCATTCAGAGGCGGAACTTAGTGGGAAATCTAGGTCCCTGGAGACAAGCGCATAAAGGCAGTTTAGGACCTCAGCCCTTTCTTGTTCTCTTTCACTTCTGGACATGATGTGAGTCGTTTTGCTCTACCACAGGCTCCTGCCATGATTTACTGCCTTACCACAGGCCCCGAACAATGGGCCAATCAGTCATGGATTGCAACATTCAGAACTGTGAGCCAAAATAAACCTTTTTTTCTTCATAAATGACATTAGGTATTTTGTTACAGTGACAGAAAGATAATCAATGCAGGGTAATTTCTGAAAAAAACCTCTTCAAACAGGTTACATGAAATAATGTAGGCAAAGCTGAGGTTGGTACATTATATGTACTTGGTAAATGTTGGCTGATATTAATCAGAATCCTCCAGCATTGTGTTTTTTTTTCTGTTGTTGGTGTGTTAGCTAGCTTCCAATTGCTAGGAAAAAATATCTGACACTCACAACTTAAAGGAAGAGAAATTTGTTTGGATCATTTTTTTCTGAAAGTTCAATCCATTGCTGGCCGGTTCTGAGGCAAAAATAACAATGACCGAAGGGCCTGGTGGAGGAAGCCTGTTCAACCCACGGCAACCAGGAAGCAGAGCAACAAAAAGAGGAACAGAGCGAGGTACAAGGTGTGATAAAAAATTACCATGAATGTTGAAGTCAAAAAATAATTATAGTAAAAGACATATCGCCATTAATCCCCTTGAAGTATTCTCCATTCCTTTGGGCATGCTGTTTCATTGGGAAAACTGCAGTTTAAATAGCAGTTGATTTTCACTTTTCCTTTTTTTCTTGTCTTTCACCTCCATCTTCTTCTCTACCTCTATCTGTCTAAACATAACCCAAGGGTGACATTTAAGTCAGGATTCTCAAGAGAAACAGAACCAATGGGATTGATTAATTGATCAGTTATTAAGAAAAATTATTCTCATGATTAAGGATTGGTGAGTCCCCTGATCCACAGGGTGAGTGAAGCCAGGCGAAAATCCAGCAGACTCAGAGTGCAGCTCTAGGCAGGCCAACATGACAGAACCCAGGAAAAGCTGCCATCTCAGTTCAAGTCTTAATGTAGGAAAAAGCCAATATCCCAGTCTACAGGGAATCAGGCAGGAGCTATAGCATTTTTGGAAAGGTCAGCCTTTTTTTTCTATTGGGTCTCAACTGCTGAGGTAGTGTCTGTCCCCATTAAAGAAGGTGATCTGCTTTCCTTCGTGCCCTGATTCAAACGTGAATTTCACCCAAAACTCCTTCACAGAGACTCAGAATGATGTTTGGTCAAATGTGTGGGCACAGTGTAGCCCACTCCTATTAACATGATGGCTCAAGACCCACCTTTATCCTAAGAAACAGACACAAGTCTTCTATTGTCCTGGGATCTTCATTCTTCTTCCTCTGAATTACTTGAGGATTTTATTTCATTTGAGTTGTCATATCTGTTTTGGCAATCTGTGACATAATGAGTTTGTATTTTTAAAAGAAAAGCTAATGTTCACTGAATACCCTCTATATAGTAGTAGCTAGACATCATTATTATTATTTCTGTTTTTAAAATGAGGAAACTGAGCCTCAGCAGCTTTAAGAAACTCACTTAGCTGGGC
>PVIC010003913.1:11736-65747 GCA_004025085.1 Thryonomys swinderianus | reverse complement strand
AAATTTTAAAACTGCTTTCCTGGAACTTGTAGGGCCAGTGTGGTAGAGGGAAAATGGCTGGGGGCGGGGGTATGACAGAATGAGGGAGCCCTGGATTCAGTTTGCAACTTTGCAGCTTTCAAATACACAGTTTCTTTCCTCATATGTAAATTAGAAAGAGCATACCAACTTGCTTTAGAGAATAAAGTTTTGGCAGCATGTCTACTAGTATGTGCTCATGAGTACTGGTATTATTTAAAATGATGTTAACAGAACTAAATTAATAATTCTTTCTGTGTCTCCTCACATCAGTACACCAGCTTTTCCCTTTCCGAGCCTAAGTGGTCCCTGATGGGTTCTCAGTCTCTCGCCCTTTCTTGCAGCACAGCCATTCAGCAATTTCTATCTACTATTCCAAACTTTTAAAAGATAAAATCTTTAGTCACTGTGGTAGTCCTTAGGTTTATTTACAAAATCTAATCTCTTTGTTAGGAAAAAGTGTTGCTAAAGAACTTCTGGCAGCTCTTGTATTTATAAAACAGAAATCTGCTTGAACACCATTGTCAAATGGGCCACTCCCTTACTGGTTCTAGAATGAGAATGGCCAACTTTCTACTCATCCCCGCAACATCAATCAGGCATGAGAGTTGAAACATGTATGACAGTTTAATGGTTCCTCAGCTAAAAGAATTCCTGGGCCGGAGATTTAGCTCAGTGGTTCCGGCGCCTGCCCCGCAAGCGCAAGGCCCTGAGTTCAATCCTGGTAACCACATATAATGCTGGGCGTGGTGACTCACGCCCACCAGCAATCAGGACCACATACCACAGTGCCAGGCGTGGTGGCTCACGCCTGTAATCCCAGTACTTGGGAGGCAGAGACAGGAGGATTGCTAAGTTTGAGGCTAGCCTGGGCTACACAGTGAGCTCAGGGCCAGCCTGAACTACAGAGTGAGACCCTGTCTAAAAAAAAAAAAAAAAATTCCCACATGAGCTAGCAATTCAACTCTGGGGCACGTAAACCAAATAATTAACAACAGAGATTCAGATACCTGTCCACAAATGTTCTCTGTGGCATTATTTGTAATAAGTAAAAGATGAAAACAACCCAAATATCCTTCAACAGATGAATAAGCAAAATTCAACCAAGCATGGTGGCGCAGCTCTGTAATATCAGCACTAGGGAGGTTGAGGCAAGACGATCTCCACAAGTTGCAGGCAACTGGTTCACATAGTGAGTTTAAGTCCAGCCTATTCCATACAAAGATATTGTCTCAAAAAATTAAAAAATGCAAACATACATGGAATATCAGTGGGTTACAATAATGAAATTTCAATGCATAGTACAACATGGATGAGTCTTGAAAACTTTCTGCTATTATGAGTCCCCTTATATGAAATTATGTAGAAGAGGCAAATTTCTAGAAACAAAGTAAGTTAGAAAATATGAAGAGCTGGAAAAGGAAATGAGAAATTGTTGCTTTGAAAGAGTTTTTGTTTGGCTTGATGAAACATTTTGTAAATAGTAGCGACAATTCTGTAACACTACGAATGTAATTAATCCCATTTAATTATATATTAAATGTTTAAAATGGCAAATTTGGCCTTATAAACTTCAACACAAAAAAAGACAACTACCACTGGAAAAAAGCATTATAACTCATCAATTATAACAAAATAATCTCCACATTTTAATATATCTGAAATCAAACATGTTTTATAATCAATGCTGTCTGCCACGCAGTATCTTCCCAGTTTTATCATTGCCTATACATGTTCAAGATTGCTTGCTATTTTTCTGATTATCTGATTGTTATTCTCTTACCATTTTTCTTATTATTGCAACCTCTAAATATTTCAGTCAACAAACTATTCAAACTATTCAACAAACTAAATCATGTAAGAAGAAAAATATGATTCCTAGTTCCTATCTGAAAATTTATTATACTGATTAAGTCTGAGAAAGAGCTAGCATTAAAATATTCTAGAATTGGAGGCTATGGGTTTGAAGAAAATTCAGACAGTACTGGAGAACTCTTCTGAGCAATGTGACTTCACTGATGCTCATGATGACACAGAAAAAATATACCAAGTGGATAAATAAGTAAATCAAGACTGAAAAGTTAAGTAACTATGAAGTGGGTAAACTGAATACAAAATGATTTGCAGATATATTAGCCAGTCTAAGGTGATAAGAACTCACTGTGTCATTTTTAGAATGGGCAAATAATGAACACACACAAACACACTCACACACACACACACACACACACACACACGCAGTTCTTTAAATGGTTATCAAACTCAATGGAAGACAATAGGCCTACACTGGAACCAGAGTCAGAAATTAGAAGACATTGACTTTTTGCTTTTCAGTTTTCCCGGTTGAAAAGTCTTCTGAAGAGCACCATTCATGATCTGTCTTCTCCTTCACTAATCACTTACTCACTGGTGAGTTTGAGAAAATGAACAGGGCATGTGCTATGTGGCCACTTTCTTTCTTTTAGGATGAGTGTCTCGTAAATCACAAATTCTCTGCTTCTCCATTGGTATGTCCTTAACAGACAGTACCAATGGCAAGGGGTCTGGTTTTTCAACTCTGCCTGTGATAAAATTGTGAAAGAGTTAGTTCGAAAATAGCATCAGGAAAATTCATTACCATAGATACAGGCCATACAAAGAGGTTTATCAGTAACAGAAGAAATATTTCTCCATGTCAATTCTTGTATCAATCTCTGATTCTAAAGGAAGCAGGAAGGAGATACTAGTTATCTCAAATCTCATCAATTTGTTATTCAGTGTCGCAAATAAAAGCATGGGAAATAGTAATGCTAAACTAGTATTCACAGGAACATAAGAAATCTATTCTACTTTAGGGAGTCTAGTGTTTAAGATTTTTCCAGAGGAGTTTGGAAGCTAATATATAAAGTAAATATGCACATCTCCAAAATGGCAGTTACATTTCCTATGGAAGTACACACCTATATGATTATTTGTATAAGCATATTCCCAATATTTTTAATATTTTAAAAATTGGACATGACTTGCCAGAGAAATGGTGAAACAAAGTGTCATGTTTTTATGCAGAAATAACATACAGTAATTTAGAATGGAGGTGGGCAAACAGTGACCTGTAAGCTAAATGCAGCTTGTGTTAGCATTTGTAGTGAAGACATCAAAAGGAGCAAATAATTATCTGGATCCACCCGAGGTTCTCTCAGTACCCCTTAGCATCTTCTGTCTCTACTGCATCCTTGCCTAAGATTCATATTCTGCCAAGCCTGGAAGCAAACTCTTTGTTATTCTTTGTCATCTTCACTGGTGCTGTTCCCTTCCAAGGTGAAGGCAAAGATGGTGCATTATTTGATTTTTTTTTTTTCCATAGACAGGGTCTTTGCTTTATAGTTCAGGCTGGCCCTGAGCTCTACATAGCCCAGGCAAGCCTCAAACTCAGCAATTCTCCTGTCTCTGCCTCCCAAGTGCTGGGATTACAGGCTTAAGACACTGTACCCAGCATTGTGGTATGTGGTACTGATTGCCCGTGGGTGTGTCACCACGCCTGGTATTGTTTGTGATTTCTGGGGATGTTCGATCCCTGGAAACCAGGGACCTTGAGCTTGCTAGGCAGGTGCTGGAACTACTGAGCTAATCTCTGGCCCACATTATTTGATTTTACTAAGACTGCATATCTGGTCATGGTCAGGGTTATCTTCCAGCATGCTTCTTTTACGACCTCTAAGACATAAGTTATAGCTTACTGGTCTCATATACACACATACATGTATTAGTAAGGATATAATACTGTTATATCAAATAATTTATTAGTCACATTAAAGATGAAATAAAACCAAACAAAACCACTGGCTGAGAACTAGTCATACAGTAAATATGGCAACGAGACTTTTCCCTTCATCTTTCTATAAAAGATGGAAAGGTTAGTTTCAAGAGTAAGAATTTGATAATATGAACCAATCTTGGACCAGTACTTTCCTCCCTAAAACTGTTACTTTTTCCTCAGCCGATTATAAATGATTAGCTTATGGAGTACCAGGAACTGAAAACTTAAAAATTCTCTTGTGCTGAATCTTATCTTCAGCAATTTCATTTAACCAGGGGAGGTTTTCTAAAAATATCACTGGAATGCTTTGCCCTCAACTAATGCTAGTACATGCAGTCTTGAGTTACAAAGGGGAAGAGGAAATGTCATCGGTGGCGGTGCTGCCAGCGAGCAAGAAGCCAATTATTTAATTCTGAATGAAGGTCCTTCTTTCTCTCTGAGCAAAAAAAAAAAATCAATGTTTGTTATTGCAACATTCTTGTGTAGCACTTCACAGCTTTCAGGGTAACTTTCCATATATTACCCCTCAGTCCCGTAATCTAGCAAGTGTGGACACGTCTCAGAGGTTGTTCAGAGTTACAACTAGCAAGGGTCAAAGAAAAGATCCAAACTCTCTCCCAAGACATGTAAATATTCATTTTAAACAGTTCAAAGATTTTTTTTTTCTAAATTGCCTCTTTTTTAAATGGCATCAGAGAAACTATCTTGTAAAAGTGAGTATCAAGGGTTTTAGATTTCTCGTTTTAGCAACAACTTTTTAAATGAAAAATAGTGGTAAAGAAAAAACTACTCCAAATGTCATTACATCTCACTAATATCAGTATGCTTAGTTGCCTCAGGCCAAAATCTGCATGCCATTTTTATTCCACTTCCCCAAATATTTGAAATGTTTAAAAATTATAACATAAAAAACCATAAAAAATAGTGTCCTGGTAATAGTGCAGAAATCAAGAGCTCAACCTATTAGGATACACATTGTTTTAATGTAAAAAGTTGTCTTGTAGAATTATTTACGGCTAGAAGCTAATTTTACAGCAACAATTGAAAGTGGGTATGTTTCTCCCCATTCCCTTCTCACATAGCAGCATTACTATGTCATTCTTTCTAAGAATGGAAAGATAAGCTACAAAGAAGCCTGAGTAATTAATATAGCTAAAAGAATGGATGAAGGTATTAAAAGAAACTAAAATCAATAATGTCTGGGTACAAAAAGAAAAAGTGCAAATTTGGTGTGACCTTTTAAGGATATTGTAGTGCCACTGGTTTTGTTCCAGGATTAAAATACTTTCCTAGTCCTGACTTCATCTGACAGTCTGCAGCTCACTTCATTTAAATTTTGAAGTTATCTACCATCTGAGAGTACATGTAGAAAAGGAAAGCTACAATTAACTAAATCCCAAGCCTTTCTGTTTAAATATTGGCATATTTTTAATGATATATCCCCTTAAAAGTGAGAATTTCTTATAAATCTCTTAGGTCTCAGGGCACTAAGAATGGCCTATAGTTTCAACAGTATTTGTAGATAAAATTGAAGGAATAAAAAAAAATGAGACAGACCCAGAGAGAATATTAGCAAACATATGCTGAGTAGCCTAAGTAATCTATATAGGCATGGGAAGTCTTTAATTGTAAAGTGAAAAGGAGTAAGTTCTTACCCTTTCTCTTGCAATTTATTGTCTCTATTTTTTTTAATTGAATTCTTTATTGGTACAATTTATATACATCTCAAAATCACATATAACATTGGGAAATTTGTACCAGTATATGCCACAAGTTATTTTTAACCTGTTTTTTTTTTCCCCCAATCCTGACTTTTACCTTGTCTTTTGGGACATCTTTACTGCTTCTTGTCCTCACAAATCTTCTACACCATTAATATATAATAATTAAAGAAATGGATAAGGCTTTGGGTTTAATTACATGATCTTGTCTTCAAAAGTATATCTCATCCTTTCAAGTTGTAGAAAATGGTAAAGCAGAAAAACTGTTCAAGCCAACCAGAAAAATCGACCAGAAGCCAGTCAGAAAAACTGAGCCTCAGACCTAACCACTCTCATTTTTATGACTGTGGACAAAGAGTACTTCAAGAGAAAAACGTCCTTGCCTGCCGTTTAGACTAATACTTGAGCATATATTAATAAACTAAGGTTTAATTAGTAGTAGCCTACACATTTTATGTCTTTTCTATTCATTAAAGTTAAGAATTCACTTTATGGTTTGGTTTCTAAATTTCCTTGTACCAATCAATCGATGACATTTGCCACTTCCTTTGTGTTTAAGTCTCTTTTGATGGAAAGGCTCTTCCTTTCCCTGCAACTTGTTAAAAGCCAAATTTCTGTAAAACTGCCCATGATCTATTTTGTTGACTGCACTTCCATGATGTCCTTTAACATGGTCCTTTGTGCTGTGTACTTCCCATGAGTAGAGAGGTACAGGGCCTGGCTTCAGCAAAGTCCAGTTTGTTTGTTTTTTTGGCAAGACACATTCTAGGTGGTGCTAGTTA
This sequence comes from Thryonomys swinderianus, assembly GCA_004025085.1. Taxonomy (NCBI): domain Eukaryota; kingdom Metazoa; phylum Chordata; class Mammalia; order Rodentia; family Thryonomyidae; genus Thryonomys; species Thryonomys swinderianus. The sequence goes on along the minus strand of PVIC010003913.1, from coordinate 59,430 downwards.
CTATCCAGACACAACGTAAGGAAGATCTGTAAATTCAGGTGTTCCCCTTCTTATCCACATCAACTAATAGCTTCAGTAGACATTATCATTGCTTAAATTTGTAAATGCTTCAATAAATTGCAAAATGGTCATATTCTAACACTCACATATATATTAACTAAAATAACTCCATATAGTCTACAAAATTCTTTCCTCACTATTAGGATGTCTTGACATAATGCAGGAGAAATGTTTATCTCCAATTTATCAGTTTTTACAATTACTCAAGATCCTTTCACAAGGGACCAAGTTGAATGTTTTAGTTGTTTTAGTATTACTTTAAATGCATAGATATATGTGCTTCATTTCCTACCAGTTATTATAAGTACTGACCATGAAATTTCTCTGTATATACAGCCAGTAGTTCAGAATTCTCACAGTTGGGTCTGGAAGTTTTGCAAAAACCAAAAAAGAAAACTCAGTGGCATTTGAGAGCTTTTCTGCTTTAGTGTTTTTGAGGTATTACTCCTAATTTTTTGCTTTGAAAGAGTATTGTGGTTTTGTTGGAGGAAAAAATACTTACCATGTAAGCATGGGTCAAATACCATAGCTCAATCAGGCGTGGTGCATACTTGTAATCCCAGCACTTGGGAAGGCTGTGAGTCCAAGGCCAGTCTGGGTTACATAGTGAGTTCAGGGCCAGCCTGAATTGCAAAGTGAGACCCTGTCTCAAAGATAAACTAAAGCAAGACAAAATAAGACAAAATAGTATAGTTCAAATTTGCTCAAAAATAAAACTAGGGAAAGTAAGATTTTGTTTAGTCTCATGTTGTGAACATTTGGAGTTAGTGTAGTGACAGTTATACTACCATTCATTATATTTATTCTCTTGTATACATTTGAAAATTCCCTTAATCAAATTGTTTTTATAAACTTCCTTTTAGTAGTAAGATTAAAAAGCTATTTAGGAAAAATAAAGCACGAAACATATCTATCACACATACAAAAAGAAAGTTTTCAAAAATCATAACAAAAAATGAATACAAAAGGAAAACCTTATTTCCTGCTCAAGAATAGTGTGAACAATCCAAGAGATAATTTGAAAACTATGAGTCTTAAAGTATTCTTTATTAAGATCATTAAAAGTTGTAGAAACAACTTTCTATTATAAAGGCACAGGGAGACAGTTCTGATAAAATATTCAAATTAAACAGCAACTTACAGTACAAAAGACAATTTTAATGCACATACAAACCCCAAATGTCTGATTCAAAAATATTTTACTGTGTCTATTAATGGGCAATGGTTAAAAATATAAATTGCTGCTGTATAATAAATATCTAATAGTGAATATCTTGATAGCAAAGTGAACAAAATATTTATTGCTTTTCACATACATATTTTTCCCTGTAATTTTAACTTCCTAATTCTTTTACTATCTTCTCAATCTTTTCTAAAGTTAAAGAAATTCCACATAATCTCATGGAGGGAAATGGTAGTTACAAAAAACTACCTCAAGTAGTAGTAATCACTGCTGGCAGTGTTTTCTCACTTCCTATTCTGTAATCTCAATTACAGCCACTCATCCAAAAGCCAAGGTACGTGTTAGCTAAACCATCCTATGGTTTGTAATGAATACTTATCAAATATAAAAGATGTCCCATTTTGAAATTATATATTTTAGTTGTAGTTTTGAGTTAAGAGGGGAATGCTAGACAAATGACTCTTCCTACTCCCTTCAAAATCTTTCCAAAGTTGTAAAAAGACATCTTAGTAAAATTCTTCAGCACTTAAACATTTCATTGAGAGCTATGCAATGAACTGATAAAAATTAACATAATGCAATCTACCTTATAATGGGAATCTTATTCTTTTCCAGTTTTAAAACTGGAAATAGCTTTATTAATTTTCATCTTCCTCTTTTTGCAGCAACCTAATTTTAGATGGTACAAACAGAATTTTCATCACAATAGTCAAATAATATGAACACATCATCTTCATAATTTCAACTTAAGACATAGTTACATTAAAATATTTGATAAAGTTACTTAACTATATATCATGTTTAGTGTATAGCAGCTGCTAATGTGCCTAGCACAAAGTCAATGCTCAATAAATAATCACTGAATGAATGAAAAAGAAAAAGTTGGCTTTGGTTGTACATATTTTAACCATTTTCTGACTCAGGTAAAGACAGTCTAGAACTAACTACTGCACACTACACCAAACTTTGCTGTAAACATGAGTAATAACTTCAAACAAAAAATATTACATATGTTATAGGCAGAATAACTTTTAAAATAGCCTACAAATTTCATATATTTGTTAATTTTTATCCACATGCTTAAATTTGATATTTTGATATTTAGCAACTGGGTAAAGAAGACTCTGCTGGGCAGACTGGTTGTCTTCTTCACAGTACAAATTTTTACTTTATCAATAAATAAAAAGTTCTGACACCTAATTAAATTTAATCATTACCATGTTTTGCAAAACTACAAGTTAACTGAAGTGTGAAATACCATTAAGTCACATATTCTTGAAAGCAGTGGCTTGTTCTAAAGAAGAACCAAGATCTGAATTTAATAATGACAGATTAAATACTGAAAGTAGGGTAATAAGGATAAGAAGGTGACCAATTCTATTTTAAATTCTAAACATAGGACTAGGTCTAATATTTCTTTGGCATATGTATTACTATCTTGGATTAGTTAGCATTTTAAAAATACTAAGTTATATTATTTTCTGAACCAAAATTATCAAGGTGTAGATTACTAGTGTACTCTTTTTAAAGCCTTTAGTAAAGGATAAAATGACATTTTGTAACATATGTTGAACTTCATATGTTCAATGTACATTTATTATTATTGGCATTGAAAGATGTAACTCTTTAATCAACCTGAAATGATGTCATGCAACAGTGAAACCACAGAAGGCAGAGGAAAAGTATGTACATAATAAAATACTCAGCTTTCTGAAAAAAACACAATAAACTTGGGAATCCTGCCCTAACAGTAAATATGTACTGCATAGCACTAAATGAAAACTTGCTAAAATTTAAATGAACATCCACAGTAACCTGAATGTGTAATATTTATTTAAAAAAATTAAGATGGAAAAAAAAACCCTTATATATCAGAAGAAATAAGTGGCCTATAAAACAGGCCAATCTAAGTTGACATTCAAAGTAAATGCAAGAGATTCACAAAATCATGATAGTAATGCAAACTAAGTTACCAAGTACCCTTTGATACACAAACCAATGTAACTATCAGACTTATTTCCAATAGCTTAACAATATTCATTAAACCACTCAGGCATAGGGGAAGGGCAAAGCAGTTACTGATAACTCATGTCTCCAAAGTACTTATTTGCAGAAGCATCATGTGAATTTTGTAGTAATGTCTTATTTTGATGGATGTTAATGTAAGATATATCAGTGCAAGTTTAGCATCCTCTGGATATAACACTTCCAGATTCCTTTTTTCCAAATATTTTCTGGTGGTTTAGTCTTGCCAGTGCTATTTAAATGGAGAAAAGAAACAAAAGTTCACCTTAGACTACCTGACATTATTACTTAATTGTGCCAGATATTCCCGCAGTTCCTTTGCTGCTTGGAACCTGCCATAGCGTTTCTTTGGGTTGGCACATTCATCCAGTAAGGCCTCAAGTCGGCCATCTTTGGCAATTTCACTTGGTGGATCATGAAGAAGTCCTCCAGAGGTACCACGCCAGGTGGCATGTCTAGATAAGAGGTTTTGACAAACAGCATAGTAATTGTGGTCCACAGTGACACGAGCACAAAGAATTTCTTTTGAGAATGATAAGCAAGCCTCCTTATCACAGTCATCGAATTTGCTTTCATACCATACATCCCAATTTTCAGGTTTATCTATGAAAGAGGGAAAAACAGAATAAAGAAAAATACATTTTAAAATACAGTTCTCACTGCTTTGCAAAACAGAGCATTTTAGTAATTAACCTAAAATATTTCTTCTATTCTACTGTGTGTAAAAGTACATTATATATTTAAACATTACATATATTAATTCACATAACTATTGGGAGTTCATCAATATTGGGGAAGAATCAAGTTTTTATCACTTACAGGTCCAGTTTATTGCTTTATCATCCTACACAGGATCTTAAAGTATGACACCACTCTAGAAGACTTGAGATCTAGCACTTCTGCCTTGAGCTACAAAAGGCTAAATAGAGGAGTACAGCTGAAGAAAAGCAAAAAAGGAAAGCAGCATTCTAGGTTCAGGGGTGCATTTATGATATTGGTCTGGTGGTTGTGGAAACAATGAGAAATTCATTGTGGCTAGACTGTGAGACCAGGTACAGAGAGATGGTAAGGAAAAGTTTAGAGAACCAGGTTGTAACTTACAGAATCATGACCATGATTTATTTTATAGAATGATAACTCTGGCTTAAAAGGCTAGATGGACTGAGATGACAAGAGAAAACAATGAAAGTTCAAAAGAAAATCCCAACTGGAGAAACATTTGAGATAAAATCAACAGGTAAGAATATTAGTATAGATAAAGGTTCTAACTGAAAGACAAGATAGGTACTAATAATATATTTATATCACTATTTTACAATAGAAATGAAACAGCTGTGTAATACATGTGTATGTCACACATGTAAGTTGAATTAGACTTGACACTTACAACCTCAAGGTCTAATATATAACCCTGTATTGAAAACACTATCATGCATGTACTTGACAGAGCCAAGGCTCAAAGAGCAAGTAGTTAGCTATAGTGTATACAAAAGGGAAATGAGTCATTTTTAGGCAGAGGGAAATCCAGTGGGGAAAACCCAAGAAAAATTCATTCAGGAGAAAAGGCCATTATTCCTGAAGTAGAAGGGAAAGAGACAGAGGAGTACTAATCAAGCAGTATAAGGTACAGTCACAGAGATTATTCCTGGTAAGGAATATGTATTTTACTTGAAGAACAATGAAAAGTCACTCAAATCATTTAAGCAAGTGAGAGATAAGAGATCTATGTCTTTAAAAAGTGAATATTCTGGTTGTAGGAAGATAAAGAGGGAAATAATTTTAAATTGTTATTAATCAGTGGTCATTTTCTCAACTAGGGGATGTGACACATACTTCGTTTTTCCAGTATCAAGGAGGTTGAAATAGAAAGTTCTTGAGTTTAAGGTTAACATCAGCAATTTTGTGAGATCTTGTCTTAAAAATTAAAAAAGCCAGGATGTAGCTTAATAGTAGAGCACTTGTGCAAGGCCTTCCATGGCAGTACACACATATAAAGTCACTTTCCCCATTTACTGGTTAGGTACTTCCAAAAGGCAAAGCAGCAACCTGAATTAGGTTCTGAATTAGGTTCTATCCAACAAGGTAAAAAATGAATGGTATCTATATTAAGGCAAAGTACAAACAAAGAAAATGATAAAGGATGGACAGAAAGAGACAAAGGGATGGATTTCCTTCAATAGGGAAGTGCTTCAAGGAAACAAGGTGAAGAATAAAGAGGAGAGAAAAGGGAAGTAAGAATGAAGATGTCCTGTGTACAGGCACCTAACAGCTCCAGTCAGTATAAACACTAGATGCCATAACATGATCTAAGACAAATATCAACAAGTATGAAAAAGGGCGTAGGGGAACTCAAAAAGGAGGGGAGAGAGGAGAGAAAGGAGATTTTTTTAAAAAAAGAAACAAGCTGTAATTCATAAATAGGTACATGTAATTCCCAAGCTGACTGTAAACATGAATTACAAACATGTACTAAAAAAGTTATATTAAAAAGAGACTACCAAGAAATGAATTTAGATGGAGAGATACATATAAATTAGTAATGCTTTTAAAAACAATTGAAAGCAAGGAGAAGCAGAAGAGTTCTTGTGTGTATTGTTTATGGGGAAGGGAAAGAAGCTGTAGATTAATTTGAGTGGGAAGTTGAAGATAACTGATAGAAGTTTTGAAAGAAAGATTGTCTAAAAAGAGAAGTAAAAATAAAGGGAAGGACACTGAGGGAGTTTCTACAGCAAACCTTTCATTTTCTATAAAGAAAAAAAAGTCACTTACTAGAAAGTGGAAAGAAAAGAGGATGAATGACAGTCTTTTGTAAGATCTATATTTTCAGGGTCCTATTATGAGACATCAGGAAGAGCTGACCAAAGTTAAGTAGTATTAGAGCAATGTTCCTATATGAAATGTAAACCTATACAAAGAAGCTCTATGGTTGGATTCATCTACAGTAAAGAGATAATTACTGTAACATTTATTCTAGGAATATCTGTAAAAAGTGAAATACAAAAATTTATAAACACTTGAATGAGAATTTGAGAAGTTTAGGCAAACTGCAACAACTATGAATATACTGAAAACCACTGACTTGCACAGTGGGAAAAAAGAAAAGCACAGTGTAAGCTACTACAACATTTACAGAAGTATGCAGAAGTAAATGGCAAGTGGAACACTCTGGTGGGGAATTAATCCTCTATGTGAGTATCTCCAGGGCAAATCAAGAAATGGCACCTCTCAAGGATGAGCAAAAAATCAAAGCATGCAATGAGAAGAATCAAATACTTCACAAAATAATGTAAAGATCATGCCAGGTTGTCAACTCCCTATATTACTGTCTTGTTAGCTGCATTCCTCAGGTGCCAAAAATTTGTAATTTCAGATAATACAGCAATTCTTACTTTCCTTCTACCATGGGAGAGAAAGGGGAGGGTTCAAAATGTAAGACTCAATATAGAACAACAATCTTTTGGTTTTTCTCTAAATGAACTGGTTCTAGATTGCAGGCTTTATCTGTAACACTTTAAAATTCCTATGGCATTTAATTTTCAAAACACTTCACCTATTCTGGCTATCCTGTAGAGAACTCAGAAATAAAAGGAGACCAAAGTTTTGGGAGAAATGCAATAATCAGAAATATAAACTAAGACAGACCTTCAGTGCAAGGAATCTTTCCAATTGTTAAAACCAAAGCAAACCATCACTGTAGGAACCTCAGAGAACCTCAGAGAAGAAAAACAGGAGGTCTCTCCAGTAACCTGTAACTTTATAGTCCTCTGATCTATAGAATATCACATACAGTATGTGAAAGATGTGTACATACATGCACAGTATATTTGTATTCATTTGAACTCAAGATATCTCAAAAATATGAAGAAACTGAGTGGAAGTTTAATAAACATTTGTTTGCTTTTACTGACTATATAAAGTAAAGAAAAATAAGAGGTTGTTATCTAAAGAGGAAATTCAAGGCTTACTTCATATAGACATTTTGACACAGAAAAATGTATATAGACCATAAATCTAAAAGTTATATACTTACTTTGTCTAATTAATCTCTTGTCCGCAACCAAAACATTTTCAGCATCCACAATAATTACCTTCCCATCTCGAGGACCAACTGCAAAATTGTCAAAGCTGACATCCAGGAGGTAGAGTGCAAATTCAAAGTCATTGTTTGTAAGTTGCTCTGCTATTTCCATTAACTGCCAAGCAAGGTCAACTCTTTTCTCCCATGGTGCATTGAAGTAACTCCACAGTTCTTCTCCAACATAATTTACAGCCACCATTCTTCCACATGCTCCAAGGTATTTTGCAAATGGCCAACCCTCATCCGACGGAAAACTCTACAAAAGAATTATCTTAATATTATATGAAATTCTGGTTAAGGGGCTCTAGATTTCTTTCAAGAGCCTCTCAGTAAAGTTTGCTACTAGAATGACTTTGAATTTTCTTGTTATAGTCAGAAGCATGAGATATAAATTTCGTTTCTTCCCCTACTCTTACCATTACTACAAATCCCTACAAATAAACACAGTGGTACCTTGGTATTTATTGTTAATTGATTCTAAGAGGCATGAAGATATCAAAATTAATGAATAGAAAGCTATTTGGGATGGGAGCTGAAAAGGGTACCGAGATACAAGGCAATTCACACTGACAACTTCAGTGCAAAATAAACAAGTACCGGGACAAAGTTTTTATGTCAGAATGTGTTCAGCACTAAATTCATATATGTACACAAGGAATTTCAGAGCACTTGAGTTCCAAGGTATGAGTACAACTATATTTTTAAAGTTAAAAGAAGATTCAACAAATTTTGCCTATTAAAATCTCAGAAGAAAGCTGAAAAATAAAGGGCAAGATACTGTCTTTATTATCCAATCTGAAAGTTATACTTTCTCGTAAATTTTGGATTCGTGTAAATGAGATCAATGAGTCTCTAGGACTGCAGTTCTACTAACAAGCAATGTTTATGAGAACCAAGGTACTGTCCTATGCTAGTAATAAGAGAGAGAGAGACTGAACAGTCTCTGTTTAGCCATAGGAAACCAGATAATTATAGGAGACCAGATACCAAACACATCATTGTGAGTATGATGTCAGTTACTAAAATGTGGCAGAGGCCCAGAACAGCACTTAATAAGTCCCTGACCTATTCTAGTAGTCAGAGATGAAACTCAGAGAATTCTTGAACTTTTAAACTAAATCCAAAAAATAGGTATTATGAAATAGGAAGAAATACTTCAGAGGGGAGGGGAATGAATAGGGAGCAAAGAAGGAAAAAAAAATTGCAGGTAAAAAAGAAAAAGTGGAAAGTCTATTATGCATATGGGGGTGGAGAGGCTGAATGGACAGCAGGGGAATGGGAAAAAATAAGAATCAAGATACATCATGTACAGGAACAAATTCTCAGTGATGAATGTGACCATAATGTATAAAATTTAACAATATAATCAATTAAAAAAACAATCAAAAGCTGAGAAACAACAAACTGGATTCGTCAATGCAACCTCTACTCTAAGCCTTAGATTAGTTTTACTTTCTTATCTCTGACCATAGCATTTTCTATTCATCACCACCTAGCTTAAAATTATTTATTCTTATGAGTTTTACAACTAAAACATGCAACTACAAAATAAGCACTGGAGAAAAGAAGGATAGGATGTGATACTTTAAAGAAATTTTTAGATAAAATAAAATGACCAGAGGTAGTTTTGAGAGCCATTCTTCAGGCTAGAATCTTCCTTTATATTGGAAAAAAAGAGAAATTATAAGATGTTTATACAACTATTAAAAGGGACTAGAAAGGCAGTATTAAATATATATAAATATGGCCTACTTCTACTATTAAAAATTAAGCAACTTACAGACACTTAAACTGTTAGCAATCAGGGTCTTTGAATTTTAGGCAACATTAATGTTACCTTGAGTTTCAATTGTTGAAGCATAATACCATTGTCATATTGAAAGTTTTATAAACTGTATAACAAAAAAGGTTTGCAAAACCTCATCCATAATTCCTGATTTTCATTTGTGGTTCAATCTAAGACTATCAACATATAACAACTTACTTGTCTTTTGCATCTGTATCTATTCAAATTTTACTACCTGCAGTTTTGCAATAGTAATTCTATGAAATTTACCCTGAATCTTTAAATAATGAATTGAAGCAATTTTAGTGCAGAGACCATATTTATTGATTAGAAATTCGAGGTAAGCACCTTTTTAATCTCATGCCTGAGGATTTTAAATTTCTCTTTGAGCACTAAGAAAAGGGGCTCATGTTCAACATGTGATACAAAAATTGATTCCTATTTTTAACTTTTCCTTCAATTTCAAATACCTTCACAGTTTACACAAATGATTACAAAAGATTCAACTATTTTCCAGAAATGTTCACATAGAAAGTACCCAATGTAAAAACTGAAAACACTACGAATAAGTAAACAGGAGAAGTTACATAATTTTGCCATGAAAAAGTACAACAAAACACTCCTCCGTACACTATTGGTATATTATTCACATGCCATATTGTAGAACAGATACAAACATATCTTTGTGAAAATAAAATGGTCTTTGACAACAGGAAAAAAGGGAACCTTGCCAACATCTGCACATGTACAAATGCCTCCTTGTTTCTGGAGCCTTTCCAACTGGCAAGCAACAGTCAAATCTACACTTCATTACCCAAGTCCCTTGCAGAAGAGGGTAAAATGCATGAACAAATGTCACAATGAGCAACTTTATATTCATATAGTAATTTCTGATAATTGTAACTGAAATCCTGTTAAGCTTCATTTTAAGAGGGCTATAATTTTTAAATATATTTTGTTACCTCATCCTTTCAAATAACTTAAATTCATTTGCTCATATGACAAGAATTTTTCACTGAATAATTAAAGCAGATTTCATTAATGAGGATAGAATTCTATTGAACACATGGCAATCCACAATAATACTCAAGGGAAGCCAGAATATTTCTAATTTTCACTTGAAACAAATGGTCAAGCAGAGTTTGAGAGAAAACTTTAAGACATCAGAGCTTGAATTTGTTAAATATAATGATCAATACAAAAAACAAATTTTTGCTTGCTGAACTCCCAAGAAGAATGAAACACAGCCTAGAATAAGTAGCTTAAAGTAAAGTTGTATATTAAAACAACAACAAAAAAATCTAAACACTGGAGTTTCAAATTTCCCAACATACAGGATAATGTAACCTGAAATAATGTGATAGTAAAGATTGTACAAGGGCACACAACAGTTTGGTTCAATACCCAACATCAGGGGAAAAAAATAAAAATAAAGAAGGAAAGAAAATTAAGAGAAAAAAACCACCCCAACAACTGGTAGAATTCAAATAAATATTACAAACACCTTCACTATTTCCAAAACTAAAATATATAATTATGAGACCTAATTATCAGGTGTAGGGATTCATTTTTTGGGAAAACCAATAAAACCCAAATAGTATCAATAACAGTCATATATTCACTACCAGTATTTTAAAACCAAAGTTTCAAAAACAACTAAACAAAAATGATAAGGTCATCATCTAGTGTCAGAAAAAAATTAAATGGAAGTGATATTTAATACTTATGATTGACATTAAAGATTAGAAAATTCAGATACTTATATTCTTTGCTACTTTTAAACGGCAGTACAGTACATTATATAAATAGAATAATGAATTTGAAAATGCAAGGCTAGATGTTGATGCCCACCTCAATTATCTGCATCTCACTAGTTATAGCCATGGCAAAGTATAATATCTTGGTTTCTTCCTCTTAAACAAACCTGGAATAGAGTTTGTACCACCATATTTATCAGGCAATGCAGAGCTCTAAGAAAAACTTATATAAGATATCATATACTTTATAAAGGACTATACACCATTACATAGACATTCATCAAATTGTGCTTATTTTTCAAACACCCACCAAAGAATTGTAACACTTAAATATAAACAACTACGAAGTTAGATAAATATTTTCACTGTTCTCTAATAATTTGTAATTTATAGTGAGGAACACAAAGTACTTATCAAACTTTAAAAAGCTAAGAATGTACTACAAAGTGAGACCCTGTCTCAAAAAGGAAAAAAAAAGAAGCTAAGAATGTATAAAATACTCGATAATGCAAGACTGAACTGGGTATGTGGCTCAGTGGACATCACACTTTTCTATCAAGCACAAGGTTCTGAGTTCAATCCCTAGTAGCAGGGGGCAAAAAAACAAAAAGCAAAAACCAAAAAAACCGCCGAGCGTGGTGGCTCACGCCTGTAATCCCAGCACTCGGGAGGCAGAGGCAGGAGGATTACTGAGTTCAAGGCTTGCCTGGGCTACATAGTGAGCTCAGAGCCAGCCTGAACTACAAAGTGAGACCCTGTCTCAAAAAAAAAAAAAAAGACCTAGTGATATATATACACATAACATAGCACTTCACAGTGCTTATCACTTATTATAAACCAAAACCACAAATTCCAAACACTGAAATGACCTATCACTATTTAAATCATAACCAAATCTTTAAATTTTTAAGATTTTTAAAAAGGGAGACCTCAATTCAAAAAAATTAGTGTTGGAGGGTACCTGGATGATAAATATAATCCAATCTTATTTATACAGCACATATTTGCCTAAAGTAAGAATAAAGTACAAGGCAAAACCAAGGTAGCTGTAATTCTTTTTGGAAGAGTCAAAATGGATTCAAAAGACATGACACTCAGAACTTTTCAATCCAGTAAGAATTTTTTCATATTTTAGAAAGATATGCTATAGAGAAGCACTCCACAAGCAAACATTATGCTGCAAAAACAGTGTGACATTATTTATCCTAGGAGAGCTCTACTGAGCATGATCCTAAAGGATGAGTAAAATATAAGGCTAGAAACAGTCAGTTAAGAACACTCCACACATATGTTAAAGTGAGAAACTGACTTTACAATAATGAAGAAAAAAGCCAAAGAAACTGCAGTGAAATGAATAAAAGAATGGCTTGAAGTAATGGAGTCTGGAGAAGAGGTTTGGAGATCATGTTGGGGTTACCGAATAAAACAAACTCTTCAAAATGGTTTTCACTTCATGTTACGAAAAACAAATACATGTCAAATTTTTAAAGTTCAGGGCTTTCTGAAATTCTGGAATCAATCATTATGCTATGGTTTATAACATTATTCCAAAAGACTAATTTATAAAATATCACAATCAGAATATGAACAGCTATCTTCCTAATAAGGTTATTTTGTCATAACAGCTATAAAAAAGTAGACATGGACATATGAATAAAAATATGTAAGAGTATCTTTTGGATTATTTATTTTTCTAACAATGAATGACATGAAACCAATGGATTAAAATAAAATCAACTTTAAAAGTATTTGTTCTATTGTCCTTTTTTCTCCTGTGTGACCTCAAAAGGAGTGTTGGTGGGCTAAATTTAAAAGACTGAAATTCTTTTTATGCCAGAAATATATATTTTATAATCATTACCTCCTAACATTCCATTGAAAGAAGTGTAATTTTTCTATTCATCTAAAAAATAAAACACAGAACAAGAGATGTGTTACCACTCCACACTCATTATTTTTTAAAGAATTCCTAATATATAAAAAAAAACCCTAATCTCAAAAAAGTCTCAATAATCAAAATATACAATCTAAAATCTGGTTTTCCAATTTTCTATATAACTGGCATTTCCACACAAAAACAATATGAAATTTAAACTTCAGAACTCTCTTGGGAAGTAAATGTTACCTACAGCATAAAAAATGTTTAAAGGTTCAATTTGAAGTTCACAATTATTTCTGAAGGCCCAAATTTGAATGAAATCCCATTGTGGTAATGTATGTTATAACAGCTGTTCATACAGATTAGTCAACTGTGCTGTGCTGGTGACAGACTAATGTGTTCACAGTTTTGTGAACTGTCTGGAGAGGGAGTATCGTAAAATTACTGGGTTGATTTAATGGTTACCTAATTTTCGTTAGAATATGCCTATGACCTTAGCTTCTTAATTTATACTGCCAAATAGTGGCCAAAATCCACTGCAAACACTGTAGAAACTTAACAATCTCAACATGTTTAAGTTGTAGGATATGTTCCATTTATTATGAAATAATTCGCTGAATGCCATTTCCACCCACCTCAAATTCCAGTAGTATTAAGCAATGCCTTGAAAATAGCAAGGTTGTGTTATCCACTGAATATCATGTGCAATAGCTGCTTCTAAAATTGAAATCCAATATTAAAAAATGTGAACAAAAAGTATGTGAAATTAGCAGATATGAATCATACTTTAGAGTAGTTTAAGAAATCCTCCCCCCAAAAACATCATCTCACTTGCTTACAAGTTTTTTTTTTTTTTTCAATTTTTATTTTTTGCACCAGGAATCAACCTCAGGACCAAACACTTGCCAGGGAGGTGCAGTGCCACTGAGCTATATCCCCAGCTGCCAACAGTTGTTTTTCTTTGGGTTTTTTTTGGAGACAGGGTCTCGCTTTGTAGTTCAGGTTGGCCCTGAGCTCACTATGTAGCTCAGGCAAGCCTCGAACTCACAGCAATTCTCCTGCCTCTGCTTCCTGAGTGCTGAGAATAGGAGTATGAGCTACCATGCCCAGCACTGTGGTGTGTGGTACTGATTGCTGGTGGGTGTGAGTCACCATATTATAGGTAGAAAAGCTAGCTAGACATATGGTAGGCAGATAGATAGGGCCAGCCCTTGAATGACTTGCAAGAAAGATGATCCTTCCAAAGGTCAGCACCTTCAATGAAAAACTACACTTCCAGATAGCAGTGACCAACAGGCCTCATTCTCCCAGGAAGAATGGTCAACATCCAGATCCAATCCCTCTTTGGGGATACAATGATTGCAAATTCTCTGGGTAGAGGGCCAGGTCTTTGGACCACCTAGAGGAGTATCCTGACAAAGACCCTCTATGACTTGATTCCTCATTGGATCTGATTTTTTTGTTGCCGAAACAACTGTACTTATCATACACCCATTGGTTAACTATGGTTTGCCCATTTCTTTTAAATCTTATTGGAACCCTCACTGTACTCACTGGATAATTATAGTCTCTCTACTTTCTTGAATCTTATTGGCAGACCCCCTATTTTGAGCCCACCCCACCTCATGATTTTGGTTCATCAAATTCCCCCAGGAAAAGCAATTCTGGGCTACCCACTTTTCCAGGTTCCCCCTTCTGTCTCTCTTAGGCAGAAGCTTTCTTTTCCAGTAAGATTTTCCTACTCAAGCCTCCATTGCTCCTAAAATTCATTCTTCCATAAAGAACCAAAACTCGCATTTCCTGTGGGGAACTAGGCCCTATCTCCTTTGCCAACCACACCTGGTATTGTTGAATGTGATTTGCGGGGCTTGAACTCCAGACCTTCGCTTGCTAGGCAGGCGCTGGACCCACTAAGCTAAATCTGGCCCTACAAGTGTTAAATGTGCAAAAATGTACTACTTCCGACTTTCTTATTCTCAAAACCCAACAAAATCCTTCATTTTTCCCTTTCCCTTATACCTTAAACCCAACAGCATATCTTAGAAGCTCTTTTCCTGAAATAATTTGGTCTGACTGCTTTTCATAATCTCTTTGCAACTCCTAAATCCAAATCATCAAGATCTTCCCCCACAAACTAGTGTAAAAACTTCCCTCCAATTTTTCTCTTTACTCTTATAAACCCATTCTCTACAAATCAGTCCTTGCTAAAGCCACATCTAACTTTCCCACTCATTGAAAATAAAATCTTAGCCCATTAAGCATGGTACAAGGCTACACAGGGTTTATCCCTGTCTGCTTCTATTTTGTATTCTACTATTTCCCTATTCCCATGTTTGATTTTATTTTGGGGCTTTAAGATTTGCATATCTCTTGTTCCAAAACTCTATCCAGCAGAACTCCCCACTACTGGCTTTTTCTCATCATTCACACCTCAGCTAAAATGGTGTTCTTTTTCACCACTCATTCTATACCACTAATCTATCCACAATCTAATTCTCTTATCACCACAGATGTTCTCTTTATAGTATGTAATATATAAAATTATCATGCTCTTTGTTCCTGCCCACACTTAATGTTGCAGAAGGCAAAGGCTGCACCAACTATGCCCTGGCTTGCCTTCCTTACCATATCCTGGGGTGGCCAGATCAGTTCTTGGCACTATTACACAATACCACCCAATTCTTGCCAGGTCTTTTCACAGCTAAAACCCCAAAAGAATACTAGAATAAGAAAATATGAAGATTCTGAAGCAACATATTTACTTCAGATAATAATATTTTAGGAATTTAAGAATACCCACATATAATCAATTTTTCAGTATACCATTCACAAATGTATTAAATTATTGAACGCCATGATACACACAGAAAATGAAACCATTTGTAGTTTTTAATGTGTAGCCAAACCCTTTCCTACAACATTAATTCTAATCATTTTACTTTATATGGGACAAACCTCTAACCCATTTTTAAATTACTATACCTAATAAACTTGAATTATACACCTCTGAAACAGATGTCAACATAACACAGTAAGGAATTTATTAATTGCTACAGCTGTATAAAAACTTAGTAAACAGACCTGTAAAGAATATATTTTTAATTGAATTCTTTATGGTACATTTCATACACAACTCACAATCACATTGAACATTGGGGAATTTGTGCCAGTACAAAAAATATCTTGTAAGAAGCTTTACAATAATTATATTCTACATATATTATTTGAATAATCCTACCTGCTTTTAAGCAATTTTATTAGATATGTACTAACAGCCCTATTTTACTGATTATAAAAACCAGGATCTAAAATATTTAGTGATTTGCCCACTGCCCTCCAACAACTTTGTGGAAATACCGAATGTGAATCACCTATTTTGTTTTGATTTTATAATATTGTTTAGATCTAAAATGTCCCTCTAAAGTCTTGTGTTCAGAAGAAAGCTTTTGGAAGGTGTTTGGATCATGGCAGCACTATACTCATCTAATAAGTCCACAGCTGAATGTGTTATTACTAGTGTGGACTGGTCAGAAGATCGGGCCACTAGTGGTGTGTGTGTGGAGGTGTACCTCCCTTGGCTCTGACTCTCTGTCTGCTTCATGCTTGCCAGGGATGAGAGCACCTCCCCAGTCTGCCCCCCAACCAGACCCTTCCACCACAGGGCTTTATACCTGGGAGCCAGCAGACCATGAACTGAATCCAATGAAACTAAGCCAAAATAAACCTCTCCTCTTTTAAATTCTTACTGTTGGGTATTATGTCTCGGCAATAGAAAAGCTGACTAATAAACTGCCTGCATCACTCCTGCCACCCCTCCTTACTCCATGTTGGCAAAATACTATTACCCTTCAGTTCTCAATTGCTCCCTGAAAATTTCCCTAGTACCCAGTCTTATCATCTGTCTTACCCTACACACACAAACATACACATACCTCCAATCTCTCACATTAAGCTAAATGTCCTTTTTACCCTTTTAGTCCAAATGCTTTCTAAAATGACTACTTGCCAAATAAATAAACAATCCTGTTTGGATTATAAGTCTAAAAAGCTTGTTAATTCCACAGATAACTACCTACCAGTAATCTATAGATTTTAATGTATAATTTAATAATTTGTGAGGTCTACAAGTAGGATAAATGATCACCCTTACCTTAATTTTCAGTCTTAAAACATTTTACAACCATTTAGTCAAGCTAATCGTATGTGTAAGAAAAATGCAGGTTTTACACTCTAAGGCCATTATTAGGTTAATAGATATGTAATGAGTGGAAAGGAGGAGGAAAGAAAAGGTCAGCATACTGTAAAGAGTTAGCAGTAATTATAATGGCACAGGAAGTAGGCCAGAACCCACAAGCCAGAAAAAAAAAAAAAAAGCAATAAAAACCAGTCTGATGATCCCCAGGGAAACTGGCCACCCGAGTTCAGAAAGTAGAATTTCACATAAAGGAAGCTTACTGTTCCATGGAAATATATGTGAACAATATATATTACCCTATATGGTGGAGGTCAAAAGATTAGGATAGTACTAACAATGGTCATAATATGATTCAATCCAGAAATTACACCAAGAAGCCAAATGATTATGCTCCACTGGTGCTTAAGTGACACTTAAAGTGACGCTTTTTTAAGGGTGACTCTGTTTCTGGGGTCTTTCCTTTTTGGAGGAGGTATATAGAATTGTTTTATTTAGTTTTGTTGTTATTTTTATTTCATAATAGCAGCGACTGAACCTTTAGACCTTTATAATGAGCTAAATATACAGTTGTTTTATACAAGGGCTCATGAAATAGCCCAGGCCGTGCTCAAATTTTTTTTTTTTTTTTTTTAGACAGGGTCTCGCTTTGTAGTTCAGGCTGGCCCTGAGTTCACTATGTAGCCCAGGCAAACCTCGAACTCAGCAATCCTCCTGCCTCTGGCTCCTGAGTGCTGGGATTACAGGTGTGAGCCACCATACCCTGCACTGTGGTATGTGGTGTTGATTGTTGGTGGGCGTGAGTCACCATGCCCAGCATTGTATGCGGTTACAGGAGATCGAACTCAGGACCACTGCGCTTGCCAGGCAGACGCTGGAACCACTGAGCCAAATCTTCGGCCCGTGCTCAAATTTACAATCTTCCTGCCTTACCCACCCAAACATATTGAGATTACAGGGACGTGCCATCACATTCAGCTTTGTTTGTTCACGAAGGATATTTTAATGTCAGAAGTGTCAATGAAATCTAATGAAAAAAACAGAAAAAGTTCAACAGCTTATAAACTTATTAGATAAAATAAGCCTACTCACTACCACTAATGTGTTCTGAAGCTTAAATCTAGAAATTAAATTACTAAATCAACAGCCAGTAGGAGTGGCTACCTAAACTGTTGTTTGAAAAACTCTTTGAAACAAAGTAGAGAACAACTTTTCATCCAGAAACTGTTGCCCCAGAAAGTGCTCAGCTACACACACCTCACTGTATGTTTCTCCTTAAAAGAAATCTTTGGCTTTTGTTTGGTTTTAATTTGATTTCATTTATATAAAAGTTGTGGAGTAGGATGAAAAAGCCTGAAAGAAAGTTACTCTCTCTCTCTCTGTATTATATATGTACACACACACACACACACAGGCCATCTCTAAATTCAAGAAAAAAAATATAAACACTAACAGAAAACGTATTAGTAAAATAATTTGCTGCCTTGCAAAGTGACATGACATTTCAATTGTTTAATATTCCAACTCACATCACAGCAGAAATCTAGTACCCAAAATCTGAATCCTTTTCAGAAGAACCTAATTAAACCCATCAGTTAAAGCTGAATTGGGAAGAAACCTGAAAAAAAAGTTTGAGAATTTCTTAAATCAAGAATATAAAGACCCCAGAATGTTATTCCAAAAACAGGAAAAAATCTAATATAAAAGCCATACTTTATAAGGTGGAAATGAGTCTCATAAAAATGCTTATCAACTTGCTCCAAATGATAAAATTAACTGAGTAGCAATAACTTGTCCTTTATTTACTTCAAAGATTATTTTCAGCAGTGCACTTTAAAAGTATATTCTTTATATAAATTATTTAAAACAAAAACATCACTCAAAAATCTTTATAAAAATTCATTCCTAAGAAGAGTAATCAGTATAGAGGTATGGCTGATAGACTTGTTTTTAAAATGTTCTATATCCCAAGTAATCCACAAAGCAGCTAGTAAAGTACAATAATAATAACATTTGATTTTATTGACTAACATTCATTTAATGCTTATGTATTAGGTATACTAAATTCTTTGTATAAAATGTTGCCATTTACAAGAAATAAAATGAAAGCTTAAAAACCACAGCTTAAACAATGACAACTATGTACTATAAATATTAAGCCATATTAAAAGCATGATTTAGAAAAGCTAAGGCAAATAAAGTCCTACAAATATTAAAACAAATCCCTCCCTCCCTTCAAAAAACTTAGATCCTTCTTTATTTCCTATAAACAAGACTATCTTCATTACTTCCAGTCCAAGTCAGAGATACTGGCTGGGCTTCAAGAAATCCAGATTCTGTCTGTTTCTCTGTCTCTGTGTCTGTCTGTCTGTCTGTCTGTCTCTATCCCTGTGTGTATGTCTCTCTCTCTTTCCCTCCCCTAAACACACATAGGGAGGAACAAATACTAAGAGAAAATGTATCACTAAAATGACATGTCTTGCCAATTGCCTAACAACTAATTGTGACTATTCCAAGATTGTTATTACACAACACAAAAATCAACAAAGCTCCCCTTCTCCAAAGAATTATAATATATAAGTATTAAAATTTATCTCTTGGTGAAGTAAAAATGTGGAGAGAAAAAGAAGATACTACAGTAGAAGTTAATGGTACTACTCATTATCTTGTTTGCATTATGTTTATAAACTTTCTCAGAAAGTAATTCTGTAGTAGAACTACTTTCCTAAGAGCTGCTGTAAACTTGTAAAATCACCCAACAATAAAAAAAGATGTACTCTCAAACTGCTTCATATTGGGGAATTTGTATTATAAACTTATGTGGACAAGTATTCATGCACATATCTTAATCATATCTCCTTTTAAGACAAAATAGAAACTTCAATTTTTCTTTTTTCCAAATCAGAAAAACCAATAGGCTAAACAGACTCTAAGAATACTTCAGGTCTTTCTTTAGTACCTACCTTATCAAAAATTTTTAAATGCTTTTCCTGGAAATATGTTTAACATGCAGAAATATTCTTAAATAATAGTTGATGGAGTTCTAAAGAGTTTTTTCCCCCAAAAGTACTCAACTTTTGGACAATAGAAGTTTAAAAAAAAATTTAGTTTGTCAAAAATTGTCCAAAAATTCGACAAGTAGCTCCCTCTCCTGGAAATAAAATGTGAATTCCTATTTAAACTGCAAAACACATTGGTACCCACAAGACATTTTTTAAAACTATATGACACACAAAAAAAATGTTAAGTAGCCAATTTTGAGTGACTGATTTATCAATACCAATATTCTAATACTATCACAAACTACTTTTACAGAAAATTTTATATATTAAAATTGTATAAAATGTATATAATTTGACAAGCTAACAGTAATGGACATCACAAATGGATTGACTGAATAAAAATCTATATATGTGAGCAAAGAATTTTAAGTTCTTTTCATTTCAGTTATATACCTTCATCAATCCTCAATTATATGGCCTACACTTGTAATTACTGTTTTTTAATCAAAGACAGAATGGTTTTCTAAGGAAAATGGCTACGTAAAGATCTTGCACTTTAAAGTCATATACTATTTTTTTATCAGATTAAGAAAATAACATGCCAATATGACTGACTGGTAGTAAAGACAACAAAATTAATATTTTATACTACATAACTAGATGTGAAGCAATAGTAGTACTCCTGGGAATTAGGCTGTTTAAATTAAAAATATGGAGTTTACAATTATCATAGTCGCCAAGTTTAAAATAAGAAAATAATTGTGAATTAACAAACAACTATTATTATGGATGAAAATAAGAATCGGAGGGAAGAGCTAATCAGCAAACCAGAGACAAGAATACTACTA
The DNA here is from genome assembly GCA_004025085.1 of Thryonomys swinderianus. Lineage (NCBI taxonomy): Eukaryota > Metazoa > Chordata > Mammalia > Rodentia > Thryonomyidae > Thryonomys > Thryonomys swinderianus. Next base: position 38,620 of record PVIC010003913.1, on the reverse strand, counting down.
ACTGTCTCATCTATAAAGCAAACTTAAAATACCAAGATAACTTCAAATATAGAAAAGCTTCCTAAATGTAGATTTTCCTTAGTGTAAATCACAATTCAAATTTTCCTCAAATTCAGATGCAATGGTTTATAAAGAACTAGAACTAAATCTATGTTTTTAAAACATTAGACCTGATATTAGTTATTTCTAGTATATTAATTCATAACCTCATAAAATTCTCTTGATAGGCAGCCAACATTTTAAACATAGTAAATATGTATCACTAAAACAGATCTATACTGAATTTTAGGGGTTCTAGAGGCTTTGACAGACTATCTGCCTCAGCAAACTACAGCTTTCTCCAGGAACCAACCATGCTGATATAAACAATGTAATTCCTATCTGGAAAAGATAGCTTAGGAGAAAACAAAACACTTAAATTCAGCTGTGAATGCATCATAAACATAGATTCAAACTTTAAAGACTAGTTAGCCTCTACTGAATACAGTAAATTTCTTCAAAGACAGTTTTTAGTTCTATGCACCACTGAAGTACGGCAGCATTTAATATACAACTTGAACTTTAAAATTAACCCATTACATACACTCTAGGACACCTTAAAATGTACTAAGCCTCACACTCAAGTTTCATTTGAGGCAAAATATTTGTGTTGAGATAACAGAGCTGAACTAATCAAACAACACTGGTTTCTATTAGCTAAAATGGGCAGGAAAACAAATGCTACACATTCTTACCCATGCATTTTACATTTAAAAAAAAAACTAAACTGTACTGACCCTTCAGGCATTAGTGACATTCTTAGTACCACAGAGAAGGCATGAACTATATACCAAAATTACTTGATTAAATTTCAAATCATGGCTTTCTCTTAAAATGCTGCTAAACTGTCAGGAAGAGGCGCAGGGTAACTTTTCTTGCAGTCATCAGAGGGGTCACAGCACCACAATTGTAATCACTGTCCAAGGACACGCACTAAAGGCAGGTGGGGGTGTGGAGAAACTCCACTAACTACTCCAAAGGCAAGCACTAGCTTTTCGCTTTTCTCCTTGCTTTTTACCAGTAACCAGCTCCCATTCTATTCCCCTAAACTGCAGGCTTATTTCCAAAATAAAATCAGAAGACAGCAACTAGGTAAGGGGGGAGGATCTCCTCTCTCTCTTCTCATCCTGGCCTAACATTTTCTTCTCCTCCCTGCCTCGAGATTACCAGAGGAATAGGGCAGGCGGGTCAAAAGATCACGATGAAAATGTTCGGCTTGGCCTTTAGCATTCCCTGGCCAAACCTAACACTATCTTCCGTTCTTCGGGTCTAATCTCACTCCTCATGGACCGGCTCCCATGCCGGACCACTACCTTCCTCTCTGACCTTATCCTCCTCCCCCGAAGGACTGCTAGAAAAACGAAGAAGTGTAACAAAGAGAGACTCTGGGGCCGAAGTTAGGCCAGACACGAGGACAGTAACCGGAGGGGCAAAGGCGGTTAGAAAAGCACTCGGGAAGAACGGAGAAGGTCCGGGTCCCCGGGACAGGACGCAGGGTCGTCCGAGCCCCCAGCGCGGAGGGCGGAAGGAAACTCTGGAAAGCCATCTGAAGAGCGTACGGGTCGGACTCCGGCTGGCGCCCAAGGACCCGCGGTCAGCGCCGAGGGGCCCGGCGTCGGGTGACAGGAGCAGCACGCCCGCCCGTCCGCGCCGTCCCCACGCCCGCAGCCCGGCCGCGCCCCCCGCCCGCCGCGCCTACCTGTAGCACCAGCGGCTCGGGGTTGAAGGCCAGGGTCAGCAGCAGCTGCATGCGCTCCGAGTCTTTGAGGTTGCGGAGCAGGAAGCTACCGGAGTCCTTGGTCTCGGCGTACCGGCGAACCAGGCGGTCCAGCAGGCGCTGCGAGGGGCAGTGCACCAGGTCCGACCAGCCCTCCACCGCCTCGGGCGTGAGCAGGCGCACGTCCCCGTTGAGGCGCGCGAACTCGGTGCGGGGCATGGCCTGGAGCAGGTCGCAGCGCGGCCGGCCGGTGGCCCGCTTGCAGATGCTCTGGTCGAGCTGCGCCAGCTCGCGCTGCGAGCCAAGGCGCTTGAGCACCACGCGGCGGCGGCCGCCCTCGCGGGGCTCGCCGTATTGCGCGAAGTAGACGTTCTTCACGTTGAGGAAGTCCAGCAGGCGCAACCGGCCCCACGCCTCGAACACCACCTGCCCGTTGAGGAAGCGGCGGCACCAGCTCGTGCCGAAGCACGCCGGGCACTTATTGAGCTGCAGGAAGCGCCGGTCGGTCAGCTCGTTGCGCTGCCAGGAGGCGAGCAGCGACGGTGAGTGCAGCACCATGAACACCAACAGGCTGCCCAGCGCCGCCAGCTTCAGCGAGCGGGATAGGCGGCCCAGCTTCGGGGGCACCAGGCGCCACATCCCGCCCGCCCGCCCGCGCCGGGCGAGGGCAGCTCCGGGGCGCCCCCACCGCGCCGCGGCCCGGAGTGCGCCAGGCAGGGGCCCCGGGCGAGGGGCTGAGGGCGCGGGCCAGGCGGGAGGTGGGTGGGTGTGTGAGAGGACGACGGAGTGGGAAGGAGCCGACCGAACCGGCTGCGACTTCTCCCGTCGCTAGTCTCACAACTCTGGAGCAGCCTCCGCCGAGCTCCCCGCCCTCCGACTCCGGCGGCGCCTCCTCTTCGCCGGCCAAGTTATAGCGGAGGGCGGGGGAGGAGCGCGGGCACCCGACGGCCGCGCGCACGCGCACTGCTCGCTCTCGGGCCCGGAGCTGCGGCGGCGCCGGCGGGCCGCGGGCGAGCGGGGCCCGGGAGGAGGGGAGACTCACGGGAGCGAGAGGAAGGAGCTGAACGTCTCATTCCCCACAGTAGCAACAGTGTAGGGAGGTGGGGAGGGTGAAGAACCAACGCTGCCTGATGCCGCGAGCCCCGTCAGCGCACACGGGCTCTCAGGAGAGAGGGCGGGGCGGGGGCGGGGGCGGGGCTGGCCAGACGGAGCGAGCGCGTCGCGCGGCCCGGAAAGCGTAAGCGCGGGCTCGCGGCTGGTTGTGGGGGACAGCTCGGGGAGGGCGGAGCTCCAGCGTGTGGGCGGGCAGGCGCCCTGGCGAGCTCCGGAGCTGAGGTTTAGTGAGTGCTTGCTGGTTATCGAGTCGTCCTGGGCCTTGCCTGTTGCGTTGCCGTTGTGGGAAGGTCCTCTGAAAAGGTTGGGGAGGGAAAGAAAGGAAGAGAGGAAAAGTCTATTGTAGCCCCTTCCCCTGAGCTGAGCGCGCGGGGCGGAGCCTAGGTGGGCGGGGTCGCGGTGGGAGGGTTATGCGGGGCCGTGCGAGGCGGGGGCGGGGTCTGGCGGAGACGCGCCGGCGGGAATTGGGCTGGGGTCGCGCGCCTCACAGCTGGGGGCGGGGCCCGCGGGAAGATGTGTGGAAGGTGTGAGTCGTGCCGGACTGCGTCTTTGGTGTCTCGTCCGTGGAGGCATTTTAAACTCCAGAAGAAGCCCAGAAAGAAGTCCTCAAGTCTTAAAGGGAAAACAAGATGAAGGGGGAGTAGCATTGCCTGGCGCGCCCTAATCGCCGCAAAAAAGCGGGGAAGAGCAGGATTGCTTTGATCCCTACCTTCTTCACCAGCGGAGGCCTGAAGTGGTTGCCTTCTGGGCGGAGGAAATTCTCGGCGCCGCCAGGAAAGGGTCCCAGAGGGCTGGCGGGCTCCCCGCCCTTCGTGCTCCAGTTTGGCTCCCTGACTGGGACGCGTTGCCTTGGCGGTAGCCATGGGGACCGGAGCTGGCTGCTGCTCGGATTCACACAGGATTGCGAAAATAACTCGGCAGTGCTGAGCTAAAGCGCTTTGTTACAAGTTTTAGGAGGCCTGTATTCTACCGGTAGCTGAGATTTATTTTATTATAATGCATTTTACTTTTAGTGCTGGGATGGGTAAAATGAGGAAGGAAGGTTTGATGGATCAGGTGGTTTCCGTAATGTTATTAAATATCTACGTCTTCTTAGAATTGATTTTAGGAGTCAAACAGTCGTTTACGAAGATCATAGTAACTGTCATGTATCAGTTAATTCTCTGCAGGGACTTAATGAGCAAGAGCTATACCAGATTATCCAATTCATTTGTCTGAATTTTCTGTATTATTTGATTATAAGGCATCCTTTCGAAAAGGGTGAGGTTGTTTTGTTCTTTGTGATCTAAGAAGTCAAACTTTGAAAAAATCTTTGAGCAATTTCCTTCAGCACTGAAATGAATTCACACAGTAGCACAGAGAAACCAGGCAAAGTGAAAAATTTAATCCAAAGCCTGGTATAAAGTAACTGGCTGTTACCAGTGAGTATTCTATCAAGATTTCGCAGAAATTTATCTTGCGTTCAGACATCCCAGAATTTAATGTAAGACAGTTGAAAACAAAAGCACAAATGAGTTTCCTCTGACGAGTTCTCTATGATTGGCCTGGAAACCAAAACTGTAGTTCAGCTGTGCTATGGCAGAATTGTAAACTAGGCAAGTTATTACTAAACTGCAGGTTCATTATGCCTGATAAATTCTCTGTGTGGTTTGTCGAGCTGTTTCGGTAATACTAGTAATATGTGTGGAGTTGCTTTAAAATGAAGGAACATGTACAGTATAGTTTATGTATGTACTTGAACTAATGACTGCCTTGCCAGTAAATATCAAGCTGAGAGAATTGGGACATTATAAGACACTGTTTAGGACTTCAGGTGACTAGTAACAGAATTAAGGTGGGACTACTTCCCTGTATGAAAGAATTGGCATTATTAAACTATTGATGCCTTAACATTGTAGGTGCCTTTTTGAAGAGTTATTAGTCTTCACAGATTTTGAAAAATACATGCATTGTGTCTAAGTAGTTCACATTTGTTTAAAAGCTTTGATGCTCTTCAGCTAAATTTTCTCCACATTTATCAAGATAGTCCTCAATAATTTGATACATTATCCCAAAGGAAAAAGTAGAACCATGTAAACCTACTGTTTGAAGGATTAGAAAAAGTTTAGTAAATGATTGGTAATCTACATTCCTCACCTTTCCTGTAAATTACAGGATGCTTTTTTGTGTTTTGGTGGATCATTGGCCTACCAAACTTCTTGAATATTATTTTAAATAATAGCAAATAATGTAATTTCCAATGCATTTTGAAATGTCCCTTTACAGTAACTTAGCTTTGCTTTAAATGTATCCAGTGGAATACAACATGTCAGTTTTTGTAGTTGAGGTTTTATATTGCACTGTCTGGGTACTTTTGTTGCCATAATGGGGTGCTCCTAGTGTCTAATTAGAAGGGACCAAGGATGTAGCAAAAAGTCCCAGTGTACCGAACAGTCCCTGACAATAAGGAACCAACTTGCCAAAAATGTCAGTAATGTGCCACTGAGGAATTTTGATCTACAGAAATGTCTTATGTAGGCTGATTTCAGGGGAAGAAAAGAAAAAAAAGTCATTGATTATCATACTTAAACCAAAACTCAAGTGTATTTTGACTCTCAGTTTAATTAAAAGTTCTAAACAGTCCTTTTCCCACAAAATTCTGGGACATTTCCCTTGTTCTACCTTCAAATTAAAGCTTTGGCAATATTAATTGCAACACTCTACTGAGCACTAGTAATTTTCTCATTTATGGATATTAGGAGATTGAATTTTAAGCTCAGGTTTTATTACTAAAGGCTTTTCTGAAAGTTCTTGAGTATAATATTTTTTTTTTTTTTTTTTTTTTTTGAGACAGGGTCTCGCTTTGTAGTTCAGGCTGGCTCTGAGCTCACTGTGTAGCCCAGGCAAGGCTCGAACTCAGCAATCCTTCTGTCTCTGCCTCCCGAGTGCTGGGATTACAGGTGTGAGCCACCATGCCCGGCACTGTGGTATGTGGTATTGATGGTTGGTGGGCGTGAGTCTCCACGCCCAGCATTGTATGTGGTTACCAGGGATTGAACTCTGGGCCTTGCACTTGGGAGGCAGGCACTGGAACCACTGAGCTAAATCTCTGTCCCAAGAGTATAATACTTTTTATTGTAGTTTAAACCAATAACTCTGTATAGGTGTTTTCTGGTTTCAGTAGATTCTGCTGGTTGTAAAAATACAATTGTGAAGCCCAAATCTATGAGTTTTCTTGAAATAATTGAATCATACATTTTCTGCTTTGCTCAGAATAAAGGAAATCAGTTCAAATACAAATGCAATATTTGCAATAAAGGCAAAAATAATTCATTAATTGAGATTATCATGTAGTGTGTTTCCCGTTAGCTAGGTTAATTCAGAAAAATACATGTTTCAGTATATTTTTAAAAGTTTATATTTTTGTTTGATTAGTTCAGCAGAGAAAATAATATCATAAAATTGTCATTTTCAGTGAGAAATTCCACTTGTTAACCAAGACAGATATAACTATAAACCTATGTGAGTTAACATTGTTGGTGTCTGTCTTATGCGTTGGCACAAATACTGATTGTGGACAGATGAAAGATGTACTGTGTTCAATCTAATTGCTTTACCAGTTGTAAAAGGGAGGCTAGTAATGAGAGAGGTTAGTAATGTTTCTATTTGGATATCAAATATAATGTGTATCTAGTGTTCACAGTTATTTGTCCGATTTTATTTTTTTCTCATGAAAAGACTTCTTATGAAGTTCCTGTTTTTTAAAACACTATGGTGATATTTTATTCAGAATAATCTAAAACTACTGCTGATATCAGTTAAAGAAAATTATAAAAAATAGAATAATATATTATATTCAAGGGTTAGTCGATTTAAAATTGTAAAGATGTGAGATATAAATATTTTAATTTGTAATTCAACAACGCCTATCAAACTCCCAGCAGGTTTTTTTTGGTTTTTTTTTTTTTTTTGAGACATGGTCTTGCTTTTGTAGTTCAGGCTGGCCCTGAGCTCACTGTGTAGTCCAGGCAAGCCTCGAACTCAGCAATCCTCCTGTCTCTGCCTCCCGAGTGCTGGGATTACAGGCATGAGCCACCACGCCCAGCCCAGCAGGTATTTTTAAAATTAAATTGGCAAACTGAAAATTCATATAGCTGTACCCAGAGCCACAAATAACTAAGTCAGTCTTGCTGAAAAACACTGCAGTATTTATCCTAATAGATATAGGTACTTTTATAGCAAATTAGTAAATAAGAAATGAGATATTCATGCAAAATAGAAAGAAGAACCAATGGAATCAAATAGAGAATTTAAAAACAAAGTTCAGGGGGCTGGAGGGTTAGCTCAGTGGTTCCGGCGCCTGCCTCGCAAGCCCCAAGGTCCTGAGTTCAATCCCCAGTAACCACAAATAATGCTGGGCATGGAGACTCAGGCCCACCAACAATCAACACCGCATACCACAAGTCTGGGTGTGGTGGCTCACGCCTGTCATCCCAGCACTTGGGAGGCAGAGACAGGAGGATTGCTGAGTTCGCGGCTGCTTTCCTGGGCACCATAGTGAGCTCAGGGCCAGCCTGAACTACAAAGTGAGACCCTGTCTCAAAAAAAAAAAAAAAAAAAAAAAAAAAACAAAGTTCAGTTGGTATTTGGCAAAACTGATGTAGCAGTGATTGGGAAAGGGACTCCAGCATGTGAAGTAAGGTCACATGATGTCATACAGAGAAGCATGAGAATCATGCTGTCATACACATGAGGGTAAAAATGAGTTGCTGTCCAAATAATGAAAATTAAGTCATAGGACCCTTAAATCAGGCAATTACTGGGAATATAGATTCTGTGTGCAGAATTTTCAGTTTCAGTCAGAAGTATTTCTCTAAAGATACCTGTGAAGAAAGGGACCTGAATGATTGATTAAACCTCACAAAATTTGAGTTTTTTTCTTATTCTACAGTAAAATTGACTTTGTACCTCATGCTATATCAAACATGAACCATCACCACCACTTTCCCCAATGTATAAATTTCAGATCTGAGAAATTTAGATATACTTCTGAGAAGTCACAAGAATTCATTCCATTTCTATGGTTTTGGTTTTTGTCATTCTGTTTGTTTCATTTTTGTTTTATAATTAGTGTCAAATTCAGTTGTAGTGTTTTCCTTGTAGTAAGAGACATATTTCTTTTCTATTTAAGAAAATGACCAAATAATCACTGTTACTGTTTCAACCAAAAGTGTGCTATGACAACAAAGCAGGGATTGGAGCCTACAACTTGAAAGAATTGCACAAGAGCTTTTTTGAATGCGTTGTACTTCAGAATGGGGATATAACTTATGGATCCTTCCCATTCACCACATAGAATGTTAAAAGATCTGTCCTCAAAGTAATTAGTCATTTTTACTAAGTTTTTAAAAGTAGTATTGAACAAAAATGGCTTTTCTTTTTAACAGTATGCATGTGGAAGAAAGAATATGAGGATTTGACTCATGGAAGTTTTACTTCCCATTGCTTTTGAATAAATACAAATGTTAACACAGGTGTTCCAAATAAGTGACAGTGTTAAAAAATTTATTTAACATTTTCAGAATAACGTGTTTAATTCCAGGCATTCAGATAGATGAAGTTCTTCAATGATTAATTGGTGCTAAAGCCAAGCAAATATAAGTAAAAAAGCAAGTCTAATATAAAATCCATATACTTACCTATTTTTAATGAGTAATCACTATTCTGCAGATAAGATATTAATCCAGTCTTTATGTTATAGTTAAATTTTAATTCATTCTAAAACCAGAATTCCATGATTTCTTTTAGTGACTTTTTCTCCAGCAACTATCCTTTGTGAACTGTACTTTAGCAAATGCATGCGACACAAGTAATGCATTATAAAAACTAGTAGGTTAAAAGAGATGATAGTGTAGAAAGCTAAGAAAATTATACCATCCTCAATTTAAAGACCCAATCCAAAGATAGGCATCTGAAATAAATAGATACTTTTTAGTATATGTGCTGCTGAAGCGAGCACGCAATAGATACTTTTTAGATAAAGAAGTAAAACTAGCCAATAAATACATGAAAAAGTGATCACCATCACTGGCTATTTGAGAAGTGCAAATTAAAAAAAAATCAAGATTCCATCACACCAGAAAGAAAGGTTGTGATCAAGTAATCAGCCAATAACAAATGCTGCTGAGGCTTCAGGAAGACAGGAACCCTTCCCCATTTTTTGTGACACTGTAAATTGGTGCAATGACTGGAAAGCAATGTGAAGATTACTCAAAAATTTAAATCTTTGGTTCCTTTTCATCTAGCTATTTCCCTGCAAGCTCTCTTCCTGAAGTAGTCACGATAACATAGTGATATATACATACCCATGTTTAAAGCAGTGGAATTTGTAATAGCTAATTTTGGATGCTATCAACTGATGATAGCATCAGTTTTATTTTATGTAAATAAATAAAATGTGATATTTATATACAGTAGAGTACTGTTTTGCCATAGAGAAGGATAAACATGAGACATGTTTTAGGTAAATGACTGTACTTCAAGACCACAACCTCTAGTGAAATAAGTCAGCCATATAGGTTTAAGTGTGCCTATTGTTTCTCTTGTGTGAAAAACTAAGTGTTTAGTATTAAGAAGTAGGATAAACTCAACTGGGAAGGGGAACAAAAAATGAGAGAGGACAAAAGAAGAAGAAAAAAAGGATTCAAAGGAAAAAATTAGAGGAAAAATAGAAATCAAATTTTTGTGAATGGCGAGAGGAACAAGGGAAAAGAGGAGGAAGAATTAAGGTGTATTATTTCATTTTTAAGTTTCATTATGGAAATGATAATTATATACTATAAAAGAACTAATAAAAAGAAATATTTTTATATCATTGGATAATCTTCATTTCCTTAAGCTGCTTAAGAAGATTTGAGTCAATTTTTTTTTTTTTTTTGAGACAGGGTCTCACTTTGTAGTTCAGGCTGGCCCTGAGCTCACTATGTAGCCCAGGCAAACCTCAAACTCAGTAATCCTCCTGCCTCTGCCTCCCAAGTGCTGGGATTACAGGCGTGAGCCACCACACCCGGTGAGCCAAATATTTTATATCCAGCAATGTTATTCTAAAGTTTATTATAGGCCAGGATCAAACTGATATCTATAACTATGAACTCAGAAATTATTTTTCCTATGAGTATTTCTAAAGCAATCTACCAGAAAACAAAAATATCAAAAGTACTTTAAAAGAAAAAAACCAGGAACTGTAATGGAAGTTAAAATATGCATACTTTTAGAAATAAAAAAATAAAAATTGAGGGAAGACATAATTATATATATATATATTATATATAAAATCTGAAAGGATAGAAATGATGAGAGGGAAGTATAGAATGGCTAAAGTACATACAAAAGTGTTTTCATTAATCGTACTTAATAGTGATATTATTATTTTGATTTTTGTTATAAAAGAGGATAAAGCAAGTGAATCGTTTTAATATCTTATGACCTTGTCATTTTGTATGACCTTAAGTGAGATTCTCAGTGTGGAAGAGAATAGATACAAATATAAAGGGAGATCATAACCCTGTACTTCTCAATTTGTAAAAATCCTGGGAAAAGAATCACCAACTAGTAGAAACGTTAGCTCTTCACAATACAGTAATATGGTCCTCTTACTGGATTCTGTCCAATTTATGTGATGAAGTGATAATATCAATTTCCAGGTCTAGCAACCCAGGTGATTTTCCCACTTTTTCCCCTTGGCAAGCTAAAAGAAGAGGATCCAAAAACCTGTGAAGAGGCTATAGAAAATGACTTGAATTAATTTGTTCTGTTACAGATGTCAGTACATCTAGTTAATGCCTTATATCTTCAGAGAGTATGAAGGTATAGCGTCTTCAAGAATGGTTTCTTGTTGTCAGGGGTCTGGATTTGGTCAAGTCTTCCTACCAGATATCTTAAGCTTCAGGTGAATGGATAACGAATCTTCCTAAGTAATGCAATGTAGAAACCATTTTCATTTTTCCCACTTTTGTTATTAAGAGGGTCTCAAACAATGCCTTTCCAACATAATCTTTTAACTATGAACTTGTTGCTAACTCCAGGTTACTATTTCTGTTCCTAAATATATCTCATTTTTTTATTATGTCCTGAAACTTTTCTCCAGTACTTTTCTTCAACCTAGATTCCATGTTATGATTCTATTCCTCATAAATATGGGGCACTGTTTTACCTAAAGATTCTGTGGCTATGATGTTTACATTTTTACATAGATTGTTGATAGCAGTTGGTGATGAAGTACTGAATTATATCAATGAATTAAAATGGCTTTGAGCAGTAAAGTAACACACACTATATATTTCAAGGTTCTGTTGAACTGGTCTAAAATCTGAGCCTTAACCAAATCATTGCTGACAGAATGATGGATGTTATACCCCTTTAAGAGTTTCCTTATGGGATTATTTAAAATTCTCCCTATCCCTTTTCTCCATCTGTTTGGAGTGTGTGTATTACCTTGCACCAAAGCAAATATTATGTTAGAAGTTTAGGCTATGTAACTTGTCTTTCAGGCATTTGGCTCTGGTAATTTTGAAAGAATATTATATGATCTTAAGGTATCACCTATTATTCTTATAACACTGGCTCTTATTCTCTAGATCCACTTGCCACTTAATTTCAGAGTTTTTATCACCCTTTTCTTCACTTAAATAAAACTATCATGGAGATCAAAACACTTTTTTTTCCACTTAAATATCACACAACCTGATTCATATTACTTTTCTGCTCCTCCTTAACTTTGAAATCTATCATCTGATAGTTCAGTAAACTGGAAGTCTAAATTCAAAGTGTTAGAGCTCTGTTCACCCTGAAACTTTGAAATCTTTTGAAATCTTTGGACTTCTTTGGCTTGTATATATGTATCACTCCAGTCCCATGTTTACATCATTCCAATCTTCTATTTACAGTTAAGTGTTCTCCTTCTGTCTCTTGAAATTCAAATTTTGACCAGTAGCAATTGAAAGAAGGAATTGCAGTGATTTAAATGTATCCCCCCCCAAAAAAAAAAAACTTGCCAAATGTGATAGAGAATTTCAGAGGTGGTTAGACCTTAAGGGTGTCTCCTCTGTGATGGGATTAGGTGTTAGTATAATACTGGAAGAAGTTTACCTCTGTGGCTTTTCTACTTTTCCTTCTGTGAAGACACATCATTCCTCCCTTCCATAGGATACAGCAATAAGGTGCTACCTTGGGATCAGAGAACACTGCTCAACAGGCATTTGCACCTGCTGGTGTATTGATCTTGGAGTTTTTAACCTCCAGAACTAAGAGAATGTCAATTTCCATTCTTTATAAGTCTGTGGTATTATACTACAGCAGCAGAAACAAATAGAAGTAACAGTGAGTAGTACCATTCCCATGTTTTCTTTAAATTAGTATCCAATGTATGGTGATCTTTCTACCCTAACCAAAATTCATGGAAAACAAAGAGTAAAAATGGAAATCCCACCACATTTTAATGGAACTGTTTCTCTACACCCTAAATGTTAACCAATAATAGCACTTTGCTGGCTTGTTAAATGTCTTAACAAATGTGTTATAGTTTTCACAGTTATGTGTTACACTAAATTTTAAAGGAGAGTGGAGTTGCAGTTTATTTGTGCCTTAGCTGAGTAGATTTAGCTCTTTTCTTTTTCCATCATTCAGTGGTATCTTTTTAGTTTTTCACCTCAAATACCTCACTTTGAGAGAGATAGGGAGAGAGAGAGGGAGGGAGAGAGAGAGGATAAACAATCACATGAGCAGCTCAAGAAAAATAAATACTACCACAGAAACAAGTGACAGAAAAGAAAAAAGGTATTTCTTTATCATAGTGAGGTTAGATCACTGTCATTTGCTTTGGATGATTGAGTGGCAAATATATGATATTTGCTACTAGAAAGAATGCAAATAATATTTCATGATTGATTATGCCTTTTCCATGTATGATTTTTATTACCAAATACTTTTTTGCACACATTTCACATATCACAAAGACCTTGGAAGTAGATTTATCACCTTTTTACAAATAAGGAAATTTAGATTCAAGACAGTTACAGAATATGTCATTAATCACATGCATAACTAGTGACAAAATTGAAAAACATTAAACTGGTTTTTCTACTACAACTTAGCATTCTGACAAATGGACGAACAACATATACTCTGGTGGCTATTAGAATTTACTTGATTTATTAAAATTCCTTTAACATCAAATAATATTGTATTAACTTTATTCTAAAAACTAGAATAATATAAAACATCTATATTTTTTCATTTACATATTAAAAATACTACCAGACTGTTTAAAAAGTAAAATACATGCTAAATAATTTTAAGGGAAAATCTGTAAGTTTCTTTTAGGTGCAGTTCAGAAATATCTGATGAAATATCAATATAATTTTGAAAATTATGAGTGCATCTCAAGGACATTTTACAAAATTTTGGGGAGTGATGGTTCCTTTTATATATATTTTCTGTATTAAAAGATTATAAGTCATCAAATGCCAGGGTAGTATAAAAGGTCACAAGAATGACTTCAAGAGAAAGACACTGAAAGGGGGTGACTGCCTCTTGCTTAAAAACAGTCTAATACATTCAACTTGATGGAATAAAAAGGCACATTTCCATGAATAACTGATGATCTGCTTTTCTGAGCTCCAGATGTACATATCTACCATATTGACCAATCCACAGGGATGAATATTAAATACCTCACACTTCTTATGGCTCTGCCAGAACTCTGTGTCAGCTAAATTCCAACACATTCTTTTAATAGATGGCTAAATTCTAGGACATTATTATGTCCTCTGTCCTTCACGCTCTTAATCCAACTTATCACTAGGAAATTGGTGGATTTATTTTCAGAATCTATCTTGTGTCCAGCTACTTTAAAGTCATCATTATCTCTTATCGGAACTTTCGCAGTACAGAAGTTTTCTAAGTGTCTCCCTACTTCTACTTAATGTTACCCTACCATCCAACCTCTGCATGAAACCCAGAGTGATACATTTGTAATATAAATTATACCATATCTGTTATTCTACAGCCCCAAACTTTTCAATAATTATATCACATCATTTCTAGAATGTGGCCTAATGTCTTCATCTTGGGATATGGGCCTCATTTATTACCACTATCCCACCAACACCACCCTAGCCACATGACATTCTTCTGCTTTTTGGAAGAACACACCAAGCCTGCTTCAGCTTAAAGGCCTTTCCACTTGCTAATTCTTATACCTTTCCTCCAGAGTTCCTCCAGAACTTTGTATGATTCTGTCCCTCAATCATCATTCAGGAATCTGGTCAATGTCCCCTAAAGAACTTTATTTGATTATTCTGTCTAAAATGTATGATTCCCCATTACTCAATACCTTTTTTACCTCTTGATTTATTTTCTTCATAGCAGCAATTTGCTTTTTTATCTCCATATTAATTGGCTATCCTTCTTGGAAAAATATAACACTGTCTTTTTCATAGTTCCGTCTTCAGTATCTGATGCATTGGCGAGTGCTTAAACAGAAATAAATATTTTTGGTTTTCTTTGTTTTGTTTTTTGAGACAGGGTCTCGCCTTGTAGTTCAGGCTGGCTCTGAGCTCACTATGTAGTCCAGGCAAGTCTCGAACTCAGCAATCCTCCTGCCTCTGCCTTCCGAGTGCTGGGATTACAGGCGTGAGCCACCACGCCCGGCATTGTGGTATGTGGTATTGATTGCTGGTGGGCGTGAGTCTCCACGCCCAGCATTGTATGTGGTTACCAGGGATTGAACCCAGGACCTTGCGCTTGGGAGGCAGGCGCTGGAACCACTGAGCTAACCCTCCAGCCCCAGAAATAAATATTTTTGAATGAATGAATATATTTAAGTATTCATCATTCTAAAGCTGAGCCAAAATAGTTTAATTTTACTATATGAGGCATATTAAAATAGTTCTACTCATTGTTCTTCCCATTTTTTGAAGCAGTTCTGGAAGTCCTTGTTTTGTATTTGTCTCAAGTCACACTGTTGTGGCCTCCTTATATCCTGAATCTATTGAAAGCTTTTAACTTCATGGTCACTTGACTATGAGGAAAACCTAGAAGTTGCACAGTAGGAGATCAAGTGAGTAAAGTAGACAAGAACATGTTGTCCTGCCTTTCTGTTGGGCAGCCTGGAGCTACAGCACTTATTTTTCATCACACACTGTAAAGATATGAAAGAGGACTTTCGCATCTGATTCAGAACAGGGCAAGAATGATGGGATAAGTGTGTTCAAAGTGTAGAGTAATTTTTTTTTGTTTGTTTGTTTTTGAGACAGGGTCTCACTTTGTAGTTCAGGTTGGCTCTGAGCTCACTATGTAGTCCAGGCATGCCTCGAACTCAGCAATCCTCCTGTCTCTGCCTCCCGAGTGCTGGGATTACAGGCAGGAGCCACCACGCCCGGCACTATGGTATGTGGTATTGATGGCTGGTGGGTGTGAGTCTCCACGCCCAGCATTGTATGTGGTTACCGGGGATCGAACTCAGGACCTTGTGTTTGGGAGGCAGGCGCCAGAACCACTGAGCTAACCCTCCGGCCCGTGTAGAGTATTTTTAAGGGGATAATAGCAATGTGTCTTTATTGTAGTGTTTTTTAGTGTAAACATTCATTGTACAGTTTGGTCATTTGTATAAAATATTAGCTTAATAAAGAATTATTCTGCTTTGAAAATGTTTCAGTCAGCTAAAATTGTATGCAAATTTTGGATCTGCTGAGAAAATCAGCCATTCAAAGGCACAGCTGGTGGCAAGTTCAGGAATTACAAAAATAACCCTAAGAAAACAATCTGCCTCCATCTACAGCACATTAGAATCACCCAGAAAAAATTTAAAAATTTGACTAGGACAAATGCCAGAATATGTAACTTGAACCTTTAAAGTTTAGATCTGGGATTCCCTTAACTATTTTTTTTAAAGAGTCTAACTCAATACAATGGATAACCAAGTCTGGAACCACAATTTATACAGTAGGGCTTTTTTTTTTTTTTTTTCGAAATAGTTCATGTTGTTGAAAATAGTATGGAAGTACTCAAATATGTGTTAAATGAATGAGTCAATGAGTTAATCAATATAGAATATCGATAGCCAGTTGAACTCCTAAAGACTGGAAAACCATTTAAAGAACAAGGTTTACTGATGTAGTTGCCAGACATAATAAAAATACAAGATTCTCAGTTAAATTTAAAATTTAGATAAAGAATTTTTAAAAAGTAACATGTCTCAAATACTGCATGAGCATAATTACAGTAAAAATGTATTCACTATGTGTAATTCAAACTTAACTAAGTATCAGGTTTTTTTTTTGTTTTTTTTTTTTTGAGACAGGTTTCGCTTTGTAGTTCAGCCTGGCCCTGAGCTCACTACATAGCCCAGGCAAGCCACAAATTCAGCAATCCTCCTGCCTCTGCCTCCCAAGTGCTGGGATTATAGGTGTGAGCCACCACGCCCAGCACTGTGGTATGTGGTATTGATTGCTGGTGGGCGTGAGTCACCATGCTCAGCATTGTATGTGGTTACCAGGGTTTGAACCCAGGACCTTGTGCTTGTAAGGCAGGCGCAGGAACCACTGAGCTAAGTCTCTGGCCAAGTATGAGGTATTTTAACTGCCAACTCTCCCGTTGAAGGAACAGTAGAGCTCTCATGAAAAAGATCGTGTTATTAAAAATGCTAAATAATTTATCACTGAAGTTTTAATCTCTTCTATCTTCTGCTACACAAAGCTATCGTAAAATCTGTCTTATCCTTAGAAATGAAACTAATTAAAAAACTTTTAAGGGCTGGAGATTTAACTCAGTGGTTCTAGCACCTGCCTAGCAAGCGCAAGGTCCCTGGTTCTATCCCCTGTAACCACATACCACAATGCCGGTCGTAGTGGCCCACACCTGTAAACCCAGCACTAGGGAGGCAGAGACAGGAGGATTGCTGAGTTCCAGGCTTGCCTGGGCTACATAGTGAGCTCAAGGCCACCAATGAACTACAAAGTGAAACCCTGTCTCCATTAAAAAAAAAAAAAAACTTTTAATACAATAATTTTAAAAATAAATGAATTCTTGTGCATTATAGGCTTTCCAACTAAGTTTAGAATTTAAATTTTCCAGTGCTAGTTTTTAAATTATCCAACAGCAGACACTAGAATAGAAAAAAAGGAAAGTATGGTGTTTTCAAGACCTACTGTCAGCATGATCTCTGAATAATGGACCACATCACAAATACTGATTTAAAATTCTCTTTAGGACCCTAAAAAGTGTGAGGAAAAATGGCAATTTTCAAACTATAGGTCGTTGTTTCTTCTTACCTAAATTCTGTTCATTATACTAACCAAGTAAAAGAAAATTTACATAGTAATAATGAATAAGACCTGACTTTAACACAAGGAAAATAAAATTCTTGAAACAAATTAGGCGAATAACTTATTTTCCAAGCAGTCTCAAGGATACTTTTTCTCAGTCTATAAAAGTTCCTTTGCAGGGGCCGGAGGTTGGCTCAGTGGTTCAGGCGCCTGCCTCGCAAGTGCAGTGGTCCTGACTTTGACCCCCGGTAACCACATATAGTGCTAAGCGTGGTGACTTAGGCCCACCAGCAATCAATACCACATACCACAGTGCCGGGCGTGGTGGCTCACACCTGTAATCCCAGCACTCGGGAGGCAGAAACAGGAGGATTGCTGAGTTTGAGGCTTGCCTAGGCTACATAGTGAGCTCAAGGCCAGCCTGAACTACAAAGCAAGACCCTGTCTCAAAAAAAAAAAAAAAAAAGAAAGAAAGAAAGAAAAAAAAAAAGTTCCTTTGCAAATGTCTTTCTACCACCAGGTGGCGCATTCACATGGTCAGAAATTCTCTAATGAATGGGTGACCCAAAAAATGATCATTTATGGTAGATTATGAGTATAGAAAAAGCAGAATAGTGAAAATGCAAAACAGAATCATTACTTACAGTTCTAACACTTTCCCATCTTCATTGCAAATTATAATATGGATTGTACATTTCCTACTGGTGGAAAGTGTCTTACTTAGAATTAGGTCATCAACAGGTATTTGACTTACTTAAATTGTATGTTTTATTTTTTGAAGACATTCCATTAAAACTTGCCCAAATGTTGTAATAAAACAAAGCCTTTCAGCAGTAGCTCTTGTTATATAATATCTTTGCCAAAATTTCATCAGGTATCTCTACTTCTAATGATTGATAACCATACAAAACTTAAAAGTCAGAAGATTAAAAGGTTCATCCAAATAGAAATTCCAATATATTCATCCCATAATGTTAAGACTATTTGGAAAAAGGCAAAGTCAGGCAAACTATCCCTCAGGTAGACAGTGTATGGTAACATTTTAAGAACGTAGAACCCAGACTCATTTTTCTGACATGAAGATCTTATATTCTCACAAACACTGCTACACTTTACTTTCATAGAGTTTGGGATGACAGCGATCAGCTTTGCCACTTTTTCTCCCTTTCTTTTTGCAGTGCTAGGGACTGAACCTAGGGCTGAACTATATTCCTATTTTTATTTTACAATGAGAGCTGGCTAAGATGCCCAGGCTAGACTTGAACTTGCAATCCTCTTGCGCAGCCACCCGGAGTGCTGAGGTTAGAGGCATGTGCCACCACACCCCTCTGGTTGTGTCAGTTCTTAGCAAGCAGCACATTCTACTTGTGAGCATTACCTTGGAATATAAAATTTCAAATTTCTACTAACGATTCTCTGGGAAGAGTGAATTCATATAGGGACTGCCTAGCTTTATTTTGACTATTAGAAATTGCCTTCATATTTACTTTGTAATTCAATACAAAGATGACCCAGACAAACTAGAAAATAGTTGAGCCTGTGTTCAAATCGTAGTCTGGTTCCAAAGCTCTAGGACCTGTCAAGGCAATCCATCTGACTGTACTTGTACAGTATTCTTAGCAAAGGCCATTCTGAAAGAAAGATGAAGAAACATGTTTTATGTCAATTTCTACACTGGTCTGAAACATTTTTCATACCATTTCACACACTCCTGTATATAACTAAAAAATATGTAATTTACTCTGAGTTCCAAGGCCTTTTTAAAACATAATGATGTATTCTTTCTTTCAGTGAAAATCCAGAAATTGTGCAACCAGATAAAGAAAAAAGACTTTTATATTCCCTAAATACTCTAAATACTTTGACATTATTTGAGACTTGTTTATACTTGTTGGTTTCGTTTTAAAAGAGTAAGAAAATTTTAAGCAACAGACATTTTTTGAGTTGATGGATAAAATTACTTTTACTTGTAATGCTCAATTTTCATCTTTAGTTTTTTAAAAATGTACCTGGCTAAATATAATACATCAGTCAGTTGATGTTCCATATGTTGAAAAACATCCAGGTATCTGTGGTCTTATAAAAAGATATTTTTAAAACATTTCATTTTTCCCTCTTCAGCTTCACGTGCTTACCTACCCATTATACTTTATTATAATTTGCTTCTTTCTAATCTGTATCTTTGCATAGAGAAAATCCAATTCTAAAAATTTAAATTTTAAGACAATTTGAAAAATATTTCTAGAAGATAAGAATGAACCTGAAACAGAGGTCTGTCTAAACTAAAGCCTGGCAAATTTTCTTTCACAGGTAAGTTAGTAAATATTTTAGGTTTTTCAGGCTATATATTCATTCATGAAACTACTCAAGTTTATCTTTGTATCCTAAACAGATGTGGCTGGATTTCAAGAAAACTTTATTTCCTAAAGCAAATGCCATTGGCTACATTTGGTTGGCCCTGGTCTAAACGCACTGACAGTAACTGATACATTCTGTCTTGCATAGTAAATAAACACTGGGCGTCACAAATTAAAGAGAGGAAACTTGAAAAGTAGTGGCATCTCTCACTCTCTACTTAGCTTTGCAGATGTGCTGGTTATGTTGCCTTTGCACAAACTTCCCTTCTCTCCTTGCTCTACCCTCCTGTCTGCTGGGAGGATGACCATAGCAGACTGTACCACCCTTAGGTGTTTGGTTAACACTAGCAAGAGAGACTCCTCCACTCTGGAGAAACTTTACTAAGTCAGTTACTACACTGCCTGCCAAATCTAGACTCCTGTTACCTAAGGACAGTCTATACAGTACACAAATTTTCTCCTATAGGCAAAAGCATTTTGCTCGATATCTATCCTTGTAAGACAAGATTCTTGCTGATGCTAATTTAGAAAACATCTGATAAATCTGTTCAATATGTCAGAATGGAATTTCCTTTTATTAGAAGACTTCAAAAAATGTTTGAAAAAGTAAGGAAGGGAATAATGACAGTACTTAAAACTCTGCTCTGTTGAAAATGAGGATAAAAGAACCAATCTGGCAAATTCTACTATGAAGATGATTGTCTGTAAGGCCAACCTTAATACTGGAATAAACCAAGGCTTGGGGTCAGAGATATATCATCTTACCAAATGCCATTAGGGATGTAAAAACAGGTGGTGTAATTTCTATTCATGTTTGATAGAAACTTAATCAGTATTCTAAAGGTATTTTTAAAATTCTCTGAATTGTCAGTATTGTATTATCTGTGATATAATTGATGAATGATGAAATAGAATTCATCTGTATGATTTTTTCATACATTTTCATAATGACAATTAGAGATGTTACTGGTTTAACTTTCTACAAAGAGTCTGTTGTTGAGAAAAAAATCAGTTTTAAGACTGTTTTGTGAGCCATTTGTACTTCTTTCTGCACTACCAGAAGTATATCTCGGAAGACTGATCCTGTGAGTCTGTGTAAAGGCATGTGAACATGTCACAGCCTGATGTGAAAGTGTATCAAGGCATGGGAGCTGATTAAAGGCTCAGGGAAATATTTCAGTAACCCATCAAACATTCATCATGAAATACTTCTAATCCTACGGAACTCTGAAACCTTATTCTGAGTGTGATTTATTAACATTGGATAGAACTTGCTTTGGGATATCCTGGCATCCTGTTCCGTTTTGATTACTAACGAAATTGCTACTATTTCACTTCAGTATTTTTGAAATCTATTAGTTGGTTAGAAAATTTTGTTTCTTTTTTCTTTTGGTAGCGGAGATTGAACTTGGGTCCCTGTGCGTCCAAGATAGGCACGGTACCACTTGAGTTAAATTCCCAGCCTGAAAATTTTGTTTCTTAAAGTTCTTGCCTTTGGAAAGATGTGGAAGGAAAAAATCATAGCGAAGCATTTCCCCAAAAGTCTATATGTGCAACTTTTGCCTAACCACAAATGTGAGGGTTGCTCAAGTTACTGCTCCAATAATGCTTGAGAATAAATAGTTCAGATTTGAGTCCAGCATTCCACTCAGATATCACCTATCGGGTGTATTTCTAACCCATCCAATTACTTGTTTTCTCTTTAATACTTTTAAAAATATCTACTACCAGTGTTTACAGTCAGTAATTTTCATATCTATTCCCGCTCCCCTAGATTATAAAATCCCTGAGGGTAGATGCTATAATGAATAAGATGAATTATTCTGTGGATTCTATAGAAATAATTTTTACTTTCATGAAATGTTTAAGCAACATATGCTAGGACCGATGTGTGCCAATTTGTGAGAGTAGATTGTTAAAATTTGAAGAATTTTATAAGCCCATTGATTTCACATTAGTATTTTTCATATTGGGCAATAGTGATAATATTAATATTACAGAGACTAGCAAATATTACCACCAAGGCTCTTTTCTGGATCCTAGAGAAGCAGTTGGAAGTTACCAACATAGCACTATATGATGTGTGTGTCTATATACATACATATATATATATAAAATCTTCATTAAATAATATAATAAAATAATTTTAATAAACTGTCTTACTTCTTATTTATATTACAAGTTATCTGGGCAAAGGGCTGGTTTTGTTTTTTTTCTTTTCCTTTGGTGCCTGAGTGCCTCAGAACTTACAGGCATTCAATAATTATGTGTAGAAGGTTAATGTTCTAAACAGACTTTGTGGATTTAGCAGTGGTCTTAGACGGACTGGGAGGGGTTTGTGAAACATAGTGAAAAATGCAACAAAATCTTTTTATTGGACCAAACACTGGGTTTCTTTTTGTATTTTGTTTTTTTTTTTTTAAATTCTTTATTGGTACACTTTATATATACAGCTCACAATCACATTCAACAATGGGGAATTTATACCAGTATATTCAGAACTCATATATTTCCCTCCAATTTTATATTTATTCTTAAATTATAAATATAATGAAAAGAGTTGTACTAAAATCAGTGACAAAATCGTAGCTACAGAATCGCAGTTTCAGTAATATAGACTTTGTGATGATTGGACTGCAAAGACCTCACTCCACTGTCACCGCTGCAGAAAGTTAGCTGGAGTTGTAGAATTCCTTTAGAATTCTACATCTAGTTGTAGGATTCTCATGTAAAACGTTTCTCCTAACATTCATTAATTTCCAGGAATACTAGTCAAATTTACAGACTGGTTGGAATGAGCTGTCCCTATAGAATTTCATCATAACTCAGAAAATGTTGTGTATGTGATGTATCATGCAGTAGTTATGTGTGTGTTGTTAACTGAAATGAATTTTTGAAGTCAAAAGTCTCAATTCCTAAAATTTCACATAAAACGCATATGAAGAGTTTAAACTGTTATATCTTTAATTGATTTTATTGGTACATTTTATACATACATTATGATCACGTTCAACCTTGAGAGTTTGTACCTGTGAATGATACATCTTGATTCTCATTTTTCCCATTCTTCTGGACTCTGTACAACACCCTATGTACATAAGTTTAGTTTCTTTTTTTTAACCATCACATTTTTCTTTCCCTTCTCTATTTTTTCCTACTCCCCTTTCTCTTTTGCTTTTGAAATTTTTCTTCTTATTTCACAATACCTCTGATGGATTGTAGAACTCATTTATACCTACAGTTTCTCATACTAAAGAAATGATGCAGTATTTACACATTTGGGTCCTCTTTATTTCACTTATGAGTATATCCTCAAGGAACATCCATTTGAGTATAAATGCCTCAAATCTATCATTCGTTATGGCTGAGTGATGCTCCATTTTATTTTAAAAAGTACATCTCCTTTATTGACGGCCATTTGGACTCTTTCCAAGATTTAGCTATCACAAATTAAGCTGCTATAAACATGGGTGTATATATGTCTCTGTGATATGATTCTTTCATATATATATATATATATATATATATATATCTACCAGGGAAATAGTTATACTTTAATGAGCAATATGCAAAAATCTTGAGAGTAAAGTTAGATAAGTTTGTACATACTTATAAATTTCTGTAATTTATAAGATCAGGATATAGACATTGGTATCCTGGTGAAAGAATGGATGCTGCCCCTTCCTTGGCAATACTCAGTCTCACAATCATTATTCTAACTTTATCACCATAGATCAGTATTGTCTGTAAAAGATACATTTTATTTTTATCTGATTCTTCAAAACTATGCATTTTAATGGGATGCCATGTATGTTTTGGATACCTATATATATTGTGCAATGTTTAAGTCAGATTACAGATATCTTTTTATTTATAATTTCCTTGCATAAACTTCACAGACTCTTCCGGCTTTCTTTATTTAAAAAACTGATTTTATTGGTACATTTTAAATACACATCATGATCACAATTGACATTGAGAATTTGTATCAGTACATCTGACTTTCTTAAATGCACAGTACATTATTATTATCCATAATCATGCGACTGTGCAGTAACACAGAAGTTCTTCTAACTTTTAACTTTTAGTATTCATTGATCTCCCTTTCTCCATTCTCCTTCCTGACTCTCCCAACCATATCCATCGTTTTAGTCCGTTTCTATGAGACAAATTTATAGTAGATATATTTGTGATGATGCATATTTCTTCAGTGTAACAAAGAAATGATTACTATTTGGCAACTAGTTTGGGGCCATTTAATATAAAATATCAGTGAAATTAAGCTTGATTGTAAGCCTGTAATCCCAGGCCTCTGCAGGGCAGGTGTGTGGGAGTGTGATCGTGGGAACTGCTGAGGTAGTAAGAACACAAGTGTCAGCAGTTTAGTAACTTAGCAAGACCTTGTCTCAAAATTAAACAAGAAAGAAAGAAAAGAATGAAAGACAGGAGTGAGGATGTAATTCAGTGTCAAAATCCCGAGTTCAATCCATGGTATTGGGAGAGGGAAAAGGCAGACTGTGAATTACGTATATATTTAATAAAGAATAAATACCTGGCGTTTATTATTTTGGGTTTCTGGTCCTTTATCAAAGCAATTTTTAAAATATGTTCAAATTCTTTAGGATGTAAATTCTTTAGCAGTTATTACATTTTATTTACCCTTTGCCTGTATTTCGATATAAAGTGTCTATTAGATTTTATTTACCTGGATATCTACATGAGTAGCTTTTTTAGCAAAATAAAATTTTAAATATTCTGGTTAAGCCAACCAAATATATCCAGTTCCACTTGTCAATTATACTTCAATGAAGCAGTTTTTAAAATCATATCTTATAATAATGATAACAAAAAGGAATTTCCAAAACTGTTTCCAAAAGTGGCATGAATACTATAATTAGTGGGGGGGTTCAAAGTGAGGGGAGTATTTTGAGGGAGATTAATGGCAAGGTGTCTTTTACTCTATTGAATTTTTAAAATTTTACCTTATCTTTTGATCACTCCTTCTATGCACTTTTAGCAACTAGAAATTCTTTTATTGTTTTTGATAAATGTTAGGATGCTATGCTTTTAAAATTTCTATGACCTTGGGCCGGAGATTTAGTTCAGTGGTTCCACTGCCTGCCTCACTAGCACAAGGTCCTGAGTTCCATCCCGGTAACCACATACAATGCTGGGCGTGGTGACTCATGCCTACCAGCCATCAGTACCACATACCACAGTGCCGGGCGTGGTGGCTCATGCCTGTCATCCTAGCACTCGGGAAGCAGAAACAGGAGGATTGCTGAGTTTGAGGCTTGCCTGGGCTACATAGCAAGCTCAGGGCCAGCCTGAACTACAAAGCAAGACCCTGTCTCAAAAACAAAAAAAATTTCTATGACCTTAGGACTTACTAGCTTTTATGAGGGCCTGACCACTCAATTAAGCATACTTGGATTACTACTCACAGTCACTGTCCTCAAGGGATTCACTGTACTTTTGGGAAAATAATGTACATAGCTGTAGAACAAGTTATAAACTATGTTCAATTGAACAAAGCAGGTTGAATCTTCATATTATTTTAAGAAAAAATATAATTATTATTGAAAAACAATGAATATTGTTGCTGAGTGCCAACTAATAGAAAAGGACATTCATGAAACCATTTTGGTGTATCTCTTCCACCTTTTTCATTCCATCTCACACTGGAAACATCTGACTCTTTCCCCAAAACAAAATGAGCGTGAAATGTAAACATGTGGAATATCTGAATCATTTGAATCAGTACTGAGACAGGGACACTAAAGACCCTCACAAAAGAGGACTTCCAAAATTGCTTTCAAAAAGTTAGATGGACTACAGGATAAGTGTGTTTGAAGCAAGAGGGAGTATTTTAATAGAAATCAGAAGCAATGTGCTTTTAGTGTAATATTTTTAAAATTAAATTCACTATTTTCTGATCACACCTCATAAATTAGCATATATATATATATATATATATTTTTTTTTTTTTTTTCTTTTTGAGACAGGGTCTGGCTTTGTAGTTCAGGCTGGCCCTGAGCTCACTATGGTGTCCAAGCAAGCTGCCGCGAACTCAGCAATCCTCTTGTCTCTGCCTCCCGAGTGCTGGGATGACAGGCGTGAGCCACCATGTCCGGCATTGTGGTATGCGGTGTTGATTGTTGGTGGGCGTGAGTCTCCACGCCCAGCATTATATGTGGTCACCGGGGATCGAACTCAGGACCTTGCACTTGCGAGGCAGGCGCCGGAACCACTGAGCTAACCCTCCGGCCCATATTTTTTTTTTTTTTTTTTTGAGACAGGGTCTCGCTTTGTAGTTCAGGCTGGCCCTGAGCTCACTGTGAAGCCCAGGCGAGCCTGGAACTCAGCAATCCTCCTGCCTCGGTCTCCCGAGTGCTGCAATTACAGGTGTGAGCCACCACACCCAGCACTGTGGTACGTGGTATTGATGGCTGGTGGGCGTGAGTCACCATGCCCAGCATTGTATGTGGTTACAGGGATCGAACTCAGGACCTTGTGCTTGCGAGGCAGGTACCGGAACCACTGAGCTAAATCTCCGGCCCCAGTTAGCAAATATATTAAAAGAACAACTAAAGTTAAAAACTATGTTTACTTATTTGACATTCTGGATATAATCTTAGTTTTCATTGTATCATATGTCTCATTATACAAACTTTAGCAAACTAATGTTAAATGTCAAAACTAAGTGTAGACTTTTAGACACTAAATAGAAGTATAAACTTCATTGTCATCTGTTGTATGTCTGGTACCTAAGACAGCATGACAGAGAGTAGAGTTGGTCAGTAAATATTTGTAAATGAATAATTAATAAGAATGAATAGAGAAAGCTCCATGTATTATTTAATTCTTGGAATGTAAGAGAAATAGGCCCAATTCACAAATAAGCAGAGTAAATGCTTCCAGATCTGTCCCCCACCTTCACCAGGGTTAGAGGGTCCCATGATACTGTATTGTCCCAGAAGTAAAGAGCCTTCTGAAATGCATTCCCTCAATTTTTTTTTTTTTTGAGATAGGGTCTTGCTTTGTAGTTCAGGCTGGCTCTGAGCTCACTATGTAGCCCAGGCAAGCCTCGAACTCAGCAATCCTCCTGCCTCTGCCTCCCAAGTGCTGGGATTACAGGCGTGAGCTACCATGCCCGGCACTGTGGTATGTGGTATTGATGGCTGGTGGGTGTGAGTTACCACACCCAGCATTGTATGTGGTTACCAGGGATTGAACTCAGGACCTTGTGCTTGTGAGGCAGGCACCAGAACCACTGAGCTAACCCTCTGGCCCCAATTTTTTTTTTTTTTTTTTGAGACAGGGTCTCACTTCGTAGTTCAAGCTGGCCCTGAGCT